>JAJIBD010008545.1:0-55197 GCA_021461705.1 Cryptotis parvus | reverse complement strand
ATGACAAGATTTCAGACAAGGAAAGTGACTATTGGACAGAGGATGTCTCAGGGACATTCCCAGGCCATCAGACACTGAATGTGAGCAGGGACGTGATAATCCGAACTGGATAGGAAACACACACAGATGAGTACAGTCATGCCTGGGAGCCTGGATCCTCCACTTGAACTGTATAACAAAATCCAACTTTTGTTTTTCTTTTTGGGCAATGCTCAGGGGTTACTCCTGGCTTTGCACTCAGGAATTATTCCTGGTGGTTCTTGGGGACATATGAGATGCTGAAGATTGAATCCAGGTCAGTTGCATGCAAGGCAAATGTCCTCCCAGTGTCCTATCACTCTGCCCCCAAATCCAACTTCTTAAGCATTTGAGATTTGTCTGCAAATCTCTCATACAATACTCAAGAACCCACAAATATGGGGAAAATCTACTTTTGTACTGTAATTTTCCTAATGTCAATCTATCCTTCAAGATTGACATTCCTAGTGTCAATCTATCCTTAAAGATTGACATTAGACTTAACTCTTCATAACTTTTTGGGGAGGTCACAAACACACCAACCCCTCTGATAAAAATTATAGAACCCATCCCCAGGAAGTCTATAACTGGAATCACAATTAAAAATATAATTTTATGTTTTCTGGAACCTCTAAGATCTATTCAAGAACCAGAAAGTCAGCAGGAGGATGGAAGACAATACAACACACATCAACTCTCAAACAAATGAGATCCCACCAGAAAGGTAGAAATAAGCAGCCTGTGTGTGGTCCCCAAACAAAGAACAGAAGGAAATGGTTAGTATGCAGTCAGAGAGATACTGGGTGTGGGTGGATAGCCCGCCACCCCAGCAGAGCCTCGCAACAAGCTAGACGACCCCGCCTCCACTCCATGAGGGCCTCCATTTTCCACATCCAGACTTCCCTCTCATCAGAACTCCACCCTGCAGACCAGCCTATCACAGCCTGGATCATCAACACCCACCGTGCAGCAGTCTTTATCAATCCGGCCCAGGTATGCTGATCCAGAGGCTCACAGACATGGGGCAGAGCTGCTACTGGCTCTCCCTGTGCCCAGCTGCTCACGAGGCTCCCGGGAGGGACGGCGGGTTCTAGCCCTGGCCTGCCACCCCAGCAGAGCCTCGCAACAAGCCAGACGACCCCCCCCCCCATGAGGGCTGCCATTTTCTACATCCGGACTTCCCTCTCATCAGAACTCCACCCAGCAGACCAGCCTATAACAGCTCGGCTCGCACAGTCACTTGCGGCCGCGCGGTTCATCAATAAATGCTGTATTTAGAGGTGACTACAAAGAGTATGCCACTGGCACGGTAAGTCTGGCAAGCTACCCATGTCGTATTTGATATGCCAAGTACCAGTAATAATTATAGACCTCATTCCCATGACCTAATATAATGGTTTGAGGCTCTTTATGTTCCTAGAGCAAGCAGATGCCCTTGGGCTCCACTAGCATGAGACAGGACATATGGAGTTGTTACTGGTGCCCGCTCGAGTAAATTGATGATGAATGGGAAGATAGTGATAGTGATTACATTAGCAACATTGTAAATCCATCCATTAGCAACATTGTAAATCACATTGTAAATCACAATACCCCCATAAGATTTTTTTTAAAGAGCGATTACTAAGGGTCTCAAAACTCATAGGTAAATCTTCCTTGTGTTAAAGAAAAGGAAAAACTGAGCCAGGCCCAACTCCCACAGCTGCCGCATGTGGACTTACCCACCAACCCTGCTCTTTAGACTCAAGACTTAAATCTCTGTGAAGATGCAAGCAAGAAGCTAAAATTCAAGGACACACCTGATGCCCTAGCTGAAAGCTCTGGGGCACTCTGGGGATGGGCAAGTCCCAACTCTGCCTCAGCCCCAGCAGCGAGGGCCATCACACACTGATGCCCTAGCTGAAAGCTGGGGCACTCTGGGGATGGGCAAATCCCAAATCTGCCTCAGCCCCAGCAGCCCGAGAGCCCACAACCTCACTCTAGGGTTTCACTAAGACTCTCTACAGACTCAGCCCAGCTCTATATATTCTTAAGTTTCTGGACTGTGTGGATTCATATATGGATATGGGACACCTCCTAATTCCTGGAAACTAACATCCCAGTAGGTGCACACCAAATAACAGGGATAGTAACATAGAAACCAACTAAACTCAACAAACAAAAGCAGTAACACTGAAGGCCCAACTAACAACAAACAGCTCACACAAGAACTCAATAACCTTGTGGTGAGGTAGAACAATTTTCACTAATTTTGTTTGACTGAGTATTTTTTATATTTCCATTAGCCATTTGGTTGTAACAAGCAATATGGAACAAATTATTGAGTGCCTGCTGAGGAAGCAGGCTGCGGGTGACTGGAAACATAGGACAATGGAGGGAAGGTCACTCAGGTGGTGGGCCTGGGACAGTGGAGGGAAGGTCACTTGGGTTGGGGCTGGGACAGTGGTGGATAGAAGGTCATTCAGGGGTAGAGGCTGGTGTGGGAACAGAGAAATCCTGTAAAAGCTGTATTATGAGCAACTCTATAAACCATAGTGCAAAAAATAAAGTTAAAAAGGAAATGCAAATCAAGATAATAATGAAATGTTTGTTACCTGTGATCAAACATCACATACCTATTATCAAAAAGACAAAAGTAGCTAGTGCTGGAACACATGGGAGAGAAGGGAAACCTCAAGCCCTGGGGGTGGCAGTGTGAGCTGTACAGCTTCTGGATGTGAGCTGCACCACCTCTGGGATGCAGCCCAGAGACTGTGGGTGGCTATGTGAGCTGTACCGCCTCTGGGAAGAGCCTGGAGACTACTGCGCACAGTGTGAACTGTACAGTCTCTGGGGCGCTGCCTGGAGACTGTGGATAGCGGTGTGATATGTACAGTCTCTGGGATGCAGCCTGGGGATTGTGGGTGGTGGTGTGAGCTTGTACTGCCTCTGGGACACAGCTCTGATATTGGGGGGTGGTGGTTTGAGCTGGTACAACCTCTGGGATGCATCCTGGAGATTGTGGGGGGGCAGTATGAGCTGGCACAGCCTCTGGGAAGTAGTTGGAGATTCTGGGATGCGATGTGAGCTGTACCAACTCCTCTGGGAAGCAACTGGAGCCGCACAGATGGGCCTAGGAGGCACTATGCTCAGTGAAATAACCAGGAGAAAGACAAATGCTACATGATTTCACTCATGTGTGGTATATAAAGAAAACAAATGAATGAAATAACTGAATAAATAACTAAATAAACTAAATAAACATTTGGACTATAAGATCAATTAATGTCTACCAGAAAGAAAAGAAAGGAAGAGGGGAGAGTATTGGGGTGAATTGGGTCAGTGGGATTGTGAAAACAGAATCATGGCAAATGATGTACTTTTGACAGACACTCATCTATAATGATGCATAAACTGATCTCTAAGAATGCAGGCTTGATTGTAAAAGACGAAACACCACTGAATAAAGCAACTGGAAGCAAAGATAAACATATGGAACTGCATGAAACAGAAAAGCTTCTGCATCTCAAAGGAAACAGTGACAAAGATACAGAGACGGTTCACAGAGTGGGAAAGAATATTCACCCAATACCCATCTGATAAGGGGGTTAAAATCCATGATATATCAGGCACCGGTAGAACTTGGCAAAAAGAGAACATCCAACCCCATCAAAAAATGGGAGGAAGAAATGAACAGAAACTTCTAAAAAAGAAGAAATTCAAACGACCAAAAGGCATATGAAAAAATGCTCATCATCACTAATCAAGGAGATGCAAATCAAAATAACAATGAGATATCTCACACCACAGAGACTGGAACATATCCAAAAGAGCAAGAATAACCAGTGCTGGCATGGATGTAGGGAGAAAGGGACTCTCATCCACCGTTGGTGGGAGTGTCAACTGGTCCAGCCATTTTGAAAAACAATATGGACATTTCTCCAAAAAGTTGATATTGAGCTCCCATTTGACCCAGCCATACCTCTCCTGGGAATATACTCTGGAGACCCAAAAACACACAGCAGAAATACCATCTTCACTTCTATATTCATCACAGCACTATTCACAATAGCCAGAATCTGGAAACAACCTGAATGCCCAAGAACAGATGACTGGATAAAGAAACTATGGTACATCTACACAATAGAATACTATGAAGCTGTCAGAAAAAGACAAAGTCATGAAATTTACCTGTAAATGGATGGACATGGAAACTATCATGCTGAGTGAAATTAGTCAGAAGGAAAAGGACAGATAAAGAATGCCTGCATTCTTTAGTGGGATATAAATATATACCAGTGTTGGAAATGGTAATGTCAGACTAGAACTGAGCATTGGATGTACACAAAAGGATTTACATTATAATCCCTAAATGTATGCAGGGCAAACCACAATGTGTAAGAGAAGGGGAGACTGAGAGAAAGAGAGAGAGAGAGACAGAAGAAAAGTGCCTGCTATAGAGGAAGGCTGGGGAGGGGTGGAGGGAGTCAGGGGGCACCGGTGGTGGGAAATGTGCACTGGTGAAGGGATGGGTGCTGGAACACTGTATAACTGAAATCCAGTCATGAACATTTTTGTAATCATGTTTCGCATGACAGTATAATAAAATAGACAGACAGACAGACATACAGTCAGACAGACAGACAGACAGACAGACAGACAGACAGACAGATAGATAGATAGATAAAGCCATGTTGCTCAAGCTGAGGATCTAGTCCATTGGGAGAATGCATTCTCACCTATGCCCAAGTTTCAGAGTCACATCCATGAAATAAAGTCATACAATTCTCCCACATTTGCATGTCTTTTTAAAATGGATCACTCTTATCTCAAAGACCTTATCTCAAAGACCCATGTGCTATTCCTGCCTAAAGGACACAGGCCTAAACACATGTTGTGCTACTTCAACAAAATTTCTGAAAAATGAAACAAGAAGAAAAATGCACAAATTGCAGCAAAGGGAATGCCATGTAGAAGAATATCCACTCTGCAGAAAGAAAACCTAACTGCCCAGAGCTCTAGGATTTCAAGCCAGGTTTGAAAAAATTTCCCAAGCAGCTGCTTTCAAACAAATTGGGAATCACAATGTCAGGGTGCAGCCCTGGCAGAGAAAGAGGTAAAGCACCAAGGGCTGTACTCAGAAACCTGTGCAGCAGGAAGTAGGCGCTCACAGGCCCAAGATAGGTCTGTAGTGTTCTCGGGTTACTGTCAGCACAAAGGAAGCTGTGGAGACCTGGGCCAGCTCACAGGTCTGCAGAGACAGCAAAGGTTCAGAGGAGAAGAGCCCCGCCCCCTCCCCCACCAGAAGAGCCTTCTTACAGCAGGGACACAGAGGGGCAGAGCATGAAGACAGCTGGTGGCAGACTAAGACACAATGACTGAAGACTGGAGGACACCCCGGGGGTGGGGGGCTTGAACACCAACCCTGTGCATCCTGGAGGTACCCTGGGGGCAGCAACCTGAACACCAGCTTTGCATATCCTGGCTTGGAACGAGTGAGTTCTGCTCTACAAAGACTAAAAATGAACTGTGGTGGTCAGTGGCAGCAGCCCACTAGTGGGCTGCATGCAGGTCAGAGTGGGGGCAGGAAGACATCCCCACATCCCCAGTGCCTGCCAAGGGCTGCACCCCAACTTCTGGGGGGGCACTGCAGTGGGCGACACACTTCCTTCAACCTCTGGGAACAACACTGGGCCTCTCCTCCAGACACAGGCTCTGAGACCCCAGGGCAGTTATTTCTTTGATAAATATGCCAAAAAAAATTGTGTGGCTGTTTATCACTACAGCCTTACAGAATGCAGTAATCTCTCTACATTAAGAACCATCACCATTCTAAAATATACTGAAAAAGTCAACACAAAGAACATTGATCTGAAAAACTGTTGGTCAGGGGAGAAAATCTTGAAGGGAAAAAAACACCTACAGGGAACTGAGTGGAACTCAGTAATAAGTCGTTTAAGGATTTGTAGATAAGCTCTGAATAGTGCTTCTTTTCTGCTGTTGTTTTATTGGGCTGCATCCAGCGAAGTTCAGGGGTACTCCTCAATCTGCACTCAGTGCTCAAGGATACCGAGGATGGAACCTGGATCTGCTCCATGAAAGGCAAATCCCTACCTGCTGTACTATCACTCTTGCCCCAGTAATGCTTTGTTTTTTAACAGCAAACGTCATCCTGAGCACATTTGGGCTCAGAAGACTTTTTTTTTTTTGTGAAAAAAAAAGCCTGTTCTTTTATTCGGCTAATTACCAGTTATAACCAACTAGTAGCATGTATATTAAGATAATGGTGATAGTTTTTATTTGTAGATATGAGTAAAAAAAGTATAGAAATTATGGTCAGTGACAAACTTTAATCCTGAAAGTCCTGAAAATCTACCTACCACTTGTTTTGTTTTGTTTTGTTTTTTTTTTACAATTAAAAAGTTCATGTTTGGGTTTTGGTCATACAGTGTTTCAGCACCCGTCCCTCCACCAGTGCCCATCTCCATACAAATAAAAAGATATACAATTAAAAAGTTCATGTTTGGGTTTTGGTCATACAGTGTTTCAGCACCCGTCCCTCCACCAGTGCCCATCTCCCACCATCAACATCCCGGTTCCCTCCCCTTCCCCAGCCCTGCTCCATGGCAGGTTCTTTATTTCTTTGCTTTTCTCTCTCTTTTCTCTTTTCCTTCAGAAGACTTTTTAAGTCAGCACCTTCTGAAAACAGACTATCTGTGAGCTCAACTCAGACATACCAAGCAAAGAAGAAATGACTTCCTGATAGTATATTAACTTGATCAATAAGTACAAAAAGGCTGTTGGGGCCAGGAGGAGGGTAGAGAAGGTGTGTGAATATTCTTTGGCTTTGTTTTATGTTGTTTGTGCAACATAAAACTGAAGCTCAGAACAGCCCAGGAAGAGCTGGCTCTCACATATGATTGTATCAGAAAAAACTGAAATAATCTCCTTGAAAAGGTGTAATAGCATACTGCAAGCTCACTTATGGAAAGTTTGCCTCCAGTCCTGGGGCGGCTTCACACAGGAAGTTCTTAGGAAAAGAGCCATTTCACAGTGCTGCTGTGTCTCGACTATGTGGGCTTGGCAGGGAGCATGAGGGAAGTCAGTTTGTGCCCAGCAGTAAATAGGGCTATGGACTTTTAAAAAAGGACCCTCGAGATGATTTCATCCAACTTACTCACTTTACAGGCAAGAAAGAGGCACCTAGAAAAGTGAAGCAACTGGCCAGCATCACACGTCAGGTTAGAGCTGGCATCTGAACAGCGGCTCTGCTCTGGGACCAGGTGCTTCTCTGTGGGGGGCTGCCCTACAGAGCACCTCTGTTCACAGGCGTGACCATGCTTTTCTGTGGGGTGTTGCCCTATGGAAGGGCGAATATTCAGCTGCAACTCAGGTCAGCAGCAATACTATCTGTTATGAACAGAAGGCTCCATTCTGTGTGAACAAAAGTTACACCATTTTGTGAACTCCTTTCATTTTTGTGTGATATAGTTAGCTAGCAAGTTGCTTACAAGCCACTGACAACCAGACACATGAGCATGACACATCTGGTTATCAGTGTGTGGCATATGCTTCCTGCATTGAACTCGGACTGGCCGATTCAGTTGATGACACTCCAAACTGACTGGCCAGCAAACTCTTAGAAGACAGGCTTCTGATAGCCCCCATCAGACTCGGATGGAAACTTTGGCTCTCCTCCTGTCTCCAACATACTTGGGACCTGGCGTGAACCTTTGGGTCTCCACTTCATCTTTACTGAGCCAGAGACTGGGACGGACTCTGTCTAACTTGTCTCCAACATATCCTAGGGACGGCTCTGCTGATGAGCCCGTCATATTGTCATGCCAGACATAAATACAAACATATGCACGAGGTTAAAAACCATGAACTGCATAAAACAGTCAAGTCTCCCTACTTCCGTTAGGCAAAATAGTAATGACATACAGGAAGATAATTCCAGAAGAAGTTCATTATAAGCGGTCAAACTCCATCACATGCTCCACCTAAATGTTGCCATCTTAGCTTATTAAGAAGAAGGGGGCTTAATATTGTTTAATTATTTTCTAATAAACATAGGGCAGAAGACCTGAGATTTCATAACACAGTGCTTCAAACCTGCCCAATTCTTCCTGAAGCAAAAAAAACTAGGGCTAATAAATAATGGGCACACAGCTCTACAGCAACAGCAGGCCTGGCGTTGAGCTCCAGTTAGTGATGATATTACCTATTTCTCTTCTTCCGGTGTTCTCGGTTGGAATTTTCTGATTCACTGCCACTGCTTGTGTTACAGCGAGAGCGTGACCTGAAAATAAAATTATAAGAGCAAAATTCACATTTATGACACAAATATTTTAGGGAGGTTCATGGTATTGTTCTTAGACTGAATCTTGCAGCCAAAGTACTAATCCAAGCTTAAACTGCCTATTATCTCTCCTCCAGTCATTGCCTGTTAGTTCTGCTAGATGAATGAGTGAGCATGGAAATATGAGACCAGATTCAGGAATACATCACTGTGCCTCCAGAAAAAAAAAGAAAATGCATTCGAGCAGTTCCAACAGAACTCAGCCATGGCACAGCTCTAGGCTGCTTTGGTGGACTGAGGATGGGCACTAGCTCATCACACCCGACCCCGTCTTATCTCTGCTCAACTGGATATGAGTTTATATCCCACCTCTCCCTCCACGAGCATGGACTGGTCATGTGACTGATTCCAGCCACTAAATGAGGCAGAGGAAACTGCCTGGCCATCCCTAAAGTCATGGCCAGTCATGTAGAAAGAGCAGGAGCAACACCCTGCGGCTGCAGCCATCCTGCCAAGATGTAAAACGTGAGGAAAATGGCCTCAAATACCTCAGCTACCACCCAATGCAACTTGAAACTAGCAAAATCAGCTCAAGAGCTTCCTATGGAAGAGAGAGCTACCAAATAGTCATCTATTTATCTGCTGTTGTACAGGGCCACCAAGGCTTGGGTGGTTTACACACAAGAAGTAAAAAAGAACCCTCCTAAGGATGCTCCAGAATGAAATCTAGCTGAAGGCAAAACTGATATCTGAAAGTTAAAAAAATATGTACAACGTCTTAGGGGCTGGAGCAATAGTAAAGCAGGCAGGGTGTTTGTCTTGCATGTGGCTGTCCCGGTTTGTCCCTGGCATCCCATATTGTCTCCGAGCCCCAGCAGGATGATTCCTGAGTGAAGAGCCAAGAGTTTAGCCCTGAGCACCACTCTGTGTGGCTCAAAAATAAAAAGAAACAAACAGAAAGAAAGGAAAAGTAAAAATATTTGCATTATTTTTAAAGCAACTGCCATGAAAAGAACAAAAAATGCCCCTATTCGCCTAACTCTGAGCAGCGCAGACCTGCTTCCTACTCCTTCTGCCTCTTCCCTGGTCCATCTAAACCTTTAAACGTTTTTACCTCCTCCTCTGCTTTAGATCAGAGTCTTCACCACTGTTATGGGATTTCCTATAGAAAATGAAAAATGAAGACATTAAGGAAATTGTGAAACTATCACTGGCAAGGGAAGTACACCCAAACAATTTCACTTCAGTTACTGCACATCTGTTTTATAATTGCTCATTCACCATGTAAGTCCCAAGCATGCCTCAGTTCTATAAATTCCAGAAATACCAGCACAAACCTCTTTGAGAAGACCCCACCTACCTCCCACCCATGGCAGGCCTGCCACATGCTACTCTCTCCACAGCAGAGCCAGTGCATGCACTTTTCTGTCTGCAACCTGCAGAACAAGTTCTGCCCTCGCTGTTCTGGCCCCAGCTTTCCCTGGGAGCCTCCCCACATCCTGGCTTCCTGTCCCCTCACTTCTTGGCACTTCTGTGTTCTTACCTAGCAATACACATCATGGTCACACTATTTTTTTTCTTTTGGTCCCACCCAATGATGCTCAGGGGTTACATCCAGGGTCTACACTCAGGAGTTACTCTGGCAGTGCTCAGGGGACCTTTGGGATGCCAAGGACCTAACCCCGGTCGCCATGTGTAAGGCAAACACCCTACCCACTGGACTATCACTGCAGCCCCACGGTCACACTCTCACCAGCTCTGTGTTCTCTGATCACAATGTTTGCTGCAGCCCACTGATGAGCACGCCGATTTGAACAGGATACATTTACTCAGTGCCTCAGCTTTAATACTTCACCTCACAAACAGATTGTATGGGACCCTGCTCAGGAGATGTGCTCAATACATACAATTGTTTCACTATTTCATTCTGCCTTTCTTTGCCCTCAAAAGGACAATGATCTATGGCCCCTTCCCCTTTACATCTGCCACACCTCTCACCCTCCCTGACAAACTTAGGCTTCCACCAATGCAGTAACATGTGTGCCAGAACTTAACATTTTTCCCAACTCTATCTGTTGATTCTTCAGAGAATGCAATGCCAGCCTCTCATGCAGACCCTCCTGATGGCTGCTGCAATGCGTAAGAGGCATGGCCGTGGCACTCCTGTCATTTGTGCACTTTAGTTGGGATGCTCACACACTTGCTTATTGTGTGACAGAGATTTCACACTTTATTGTGCGCTGGAGTCAAAATCAGCAGGTGGGGTGGATCCCCTAAGGAACTCTTTGCTTAGGCAGATGTTAGTTTGGTTAGGAAGAAATTGTCACTTGCTATCTTTCTACTTTGCTCAAGAGGCTGAAGAGCAGGTTTCTCAGACTCCCTCAGCACCCCAGACTCCTCAATGAGTCTATGAAAGAGCTGGGGCTGGAGTCTCGTGTGGGTGAGGCATGGGTTGAATCTCTGTCACCACACAGAACCCCCCCCGTATCTAATGTTCCTCTAGAACTATTTAGGGTGTGTCCCAGGAGACCCCCGTCCCAGGAAAGCACCATCTGCCTGACCTAACTCCAGCACTGTTAGGAGTGACCCCCAAGCCTAATGAATCTATAGCTGTATGTCAGGCACACATGCATGTGATTTGTATATTTCTTTCCCACTTGATCACAAATTTCCACAGGGCAAGGATTCTGTGTGACACAGAGGCAGGTGCTCAGGTCATTCCTGAGAGAAGCTGACAGGGGTGAAAGAAATGGAGTCAGAGAGACTGCAGCTGTCCCGCAAGGTACGAAACGCACATCCGCAGGCTCAGGGCTCTGTGGAACTCCCAAATCAGGAAAATTCTACACAGACTTGATTATGTGGTGGCAGCTTTGACAATTTTTTTCTGGTTTCTACTTTGTTTTCTAAAATCCTGGCAACTCTCATAGTCCTTAAGACTGGCTATTCTTTTTTTTCAGTGCTTATACAAAGTTTATTATATTTTTAGGTCACAGACTTGTTGGCTCTTTGCCCACCTTTCTTTTTCTTTCTTTTTTTTTCATTTGCTTTCTTTTTTTAACATTTTATTATACCATCGTGAGATATACAATTACAACGTTGTTCACGCTTGGAGGTTTCGGTCACACAGTTAGTTCCAGCACCCCGCCTTTCACCAGTGCCCATCACCTACCACCCATGTCCCCAATTCCCTCCCCCTCCCACGTCCTGCCTAAATGGCAGGTTCTTTATCTCCTCTCTCTCTCCCTTTCTCTCTCCTTCCTCCCACACATTGTGGGTTACACTACGCACACTTAGAAGCCATCATTTGCATTTTTTTGTCTGTATTTAATGCTCAGTTCTATGTTGGTATCAGACCTTTGACATTTATTCACACATGTTCCCTTCTCTATCTTACCTAACCTCTGACTCCCACGCGCTTGTGGTAATTTCCACTTTTGGTAAGATCACCTGGTATATTTATGTCATGCAAATAAATGCAGTCATTCTGTCTCTCTCTTTCCTTCTGACTAATTTCACTCAACATGATTCTTTCCATGTCCATCCATTTATAGGCAAATTTCATAACTTCATTTTTCCTGACAGCTGCATAGTATTCCATTGTGTAGATGTACCAAAGCTTCTTTATCCAGTCATCAGTTCTCGGGCATACTGGTGGTTTCCAGGTTCTGGCTATTGTGAATAGTGCTGCTATGAAAATAAAAGTGCGGATTGTGTTTCCGCTGTGTGTTTTTGGCTTCCCAGGGTATATTCCCAGGAGTGGTATGGCTGGGTCAAAGGGGAGCTCAATTTCTAGTCTTTGGAGGAATGTCCATATTGCTTTCCAGAAAGGTTGTACAAGTTGACATTCCCAACAACAATGTATGAGAGTCCCTTTTACTCCGCATCCACGCCAGACTGGCTATTCTTGACCAACCACATGGTCTAGGAGAAATCGGACAGCTCACCTTGTCCTGGCCCCAATCCTGTCCTCCACAGGGTATCCTGGCCCTGAGTCAGCCACAGTCCTGTCCTCCACGGGCGTCCTGGCCCTGAGTCAGCCTTGGTGCCTGTCCCCTCCATGGGACGTCCTGGCCCTGAGTCAGCCTTGGTGCCTGTCCTCCATGGGGTGTCCTGGCCCTGAGTCAGCCACAGTCCTGTCCTCCATGGGGCGTCCTGGCCCCAAGTCAGCCTTGGTGCCTGTCCTCCATGGGGCGTCCTGGCCCCAAGTCAGCCTCGGTGCCTGTCCTCCACGGGGTCTCCTTGCCCTGAGTCAGCCTCGGTTGCCTGTCCTCCATGGGGTGTGGAACCCAGAGCCTTCCAGCTGTAGCTGAACCTGCCTCCCCACCCCTGCCCTTGGGCTGTCTGGCTGTCTCTGTGACCCATTTCCCTGTTGTCATTCAAAATGAACTAGGTCTCCTGTACCCAGGACAAGGTCACCAAAACCATTGATTCCTGCAGGGGCTGCTTGGCACCGTGGCTGTGACTCTGCCTTTCACTTTCCCTGTCAGCTTCTACCTGCCTTTGTTTCACTCCAGCTCTGCAGTCCTACAGCCTTATAAACAGGCATGCCTGGGACTACAGCCAGGAGACTGAGGCCTGCCACTGGTACCATTGTCCTCTATCTCAGGGAACAAATCCACTATTTTCTCTGGATCTCAGATCTCTTATTTAAAAATAAAATAAAACAAAAGGTTAGGTATCCTTTAAAAATCGTAATCTTATATATTTAAATAAATATTAATCTTAACAAATATAAAATGGCCTTAATTTAAAATTTTAATTTATGCTTCATTTTTGGTTTGGGGGCCACACTCAGTAGAACTAGGGTTCATCCCTAGTTCTGTGCTCAGGATAACTCTGGCAGGGGATTATAAGGGGTATCACTGTATCACTGTCTTCCCGTTCATCATCGATTGGCTCGAGCGGGCACCAGTAACATCTCCATATGTCCTGTCTCATGCTAGTAGAGCCCAAGGGCACCTGCTTGCTCCAGGAACATAAAGAGCCTCAAACCATTCCATCAGGTCATGGGAATGAGGTCTATAATTGTTACTGGTACAGGGCATCAAATCTAGGTTGGCCACATGCAAAGCAAGTGCCTGATTACTGTATTATGGCTCCAGCCCCCTGATCTTAATTTTTAAATAAATTTAATCTTCAATTTTAAATAAAAAGTAAAAATTGGTAAAGGAACAACTTTTAATTGAAAAGTCTGGATTCAGATGTTGATAACTATCTCTCTCTCATGATAACTGATCAATTAGGGGACTTTGGATAACTCTACAAAGCACATGTCTATCTCCTCCCCGCACTGAAGTCCATGCTGATGACAAATCTCGGGTTTTGATGCAGAGTTAATCTGGCTCTGTGGGGCCCATGCCCAGGCTAAGGTAAGTTTGTGTGAAGATGAAACAAGACTCATAGAGGCATTTGTAAGGCATTTTATGTGGAAAGAAATGAAGAGGAATTTTTGCTTCCCTATGCCAGCACCTAGGAATGCACTGTCTCCTCTGAACACGCATGCCAAAAAGAGAGTTTTCAAGAGACAGGACCCAACGGGAAGGCTCAGTGGCCACCAGATTGAAAGGTTCTCTTCCCTCTAAATTAAAATCATCTTTCCTGCATTGGTGCCAATAAACGGGCTCATGCAGTGTCCACGTCCCTCGATCACTTCTTGGTATTTCATAGGAAACCAGTTGAAAACCTTTTCCATATAAAAGCCACTAAGTCTGAATTCAGAAGTTTAATGCTCATTCTATTTCATGTAATTCATTTGGGGTGAGGGAATAATGTAAATGTTGACTTATTTTAGTAAAACTTAATTTATTTTCAAGCATACACAACTTTTATTTGGGGAATGTTCACAGATTGCTCTAACTGTTCATGATAAAGTATCAAGATCTATTAATGAACAATAGTCAGATGGTGTCAAATTCTTAAAACATTAGTAATTCCCCTTATCCACCATTCCTTCTACACAAAAGTGCTTGATACAATTCTCAGCGGGATTACTTGTTTTAAGAGTTGTTTCTTGCTGGGGAAGAGGCAGTAAATCCAAGCTTAGGGGCTGCAAGTACGACTCCGATTCCCAGAACTTCAGGCCTGTATTCCACCCCCACCTGTGGCCCAGACTGTCACTCCCATTTCCCTGAGTTTCTGCCTGCTCATCAGTCAAAGTCAGCCATGGGAAAGGCTAGGTCAGGCTGGGAGTTTTCTGTGAGCTGCCCAGAAATGTCCAGAGTCTTGGGAAGGGCATCACTGGCTTTGGAGACCCTGGGTTTTTACAGGGGAACTGAGTTCGCTCCTGGCGGCAAGTGCAGCATCCATGGCTGCTCTCCTGAAAAGTGGGGGTGCCATAGCGTGGGCAGTCAGGTTGGAGGCCCCAGCCCCACAGCAAGTTCTCCCCAGGGCAGCCTAAAGAAGGAAGCTGCTGCAAGGACCAAGGTCCCTCATCCCTGTCTCCTTCATTCCTCTCCCAGAATCTCTTGAACCTACTCAACTTTCTGTCCGTCCCTCTGCTACTCACACTTGGGTATCAAAGCCCAGCACTGAGCCTCTTAGCTGGAAATGCCCTGTGACTGAATGGCATGGACCTTTATCTTTAAATTAAACACACACACACACACAAACACACACACAGAGCCAGAAACATAGTACAATGGGTATGTTGGTTGCCTGGCATGTGACTGATATGGATTTGATCCCTGGAATCAGACAGGGTTCTCAGAGAATCATCAGGAGTGATCCCTGAGTACAGAGTCAGTACAGTTGGGTGTAGCCACCAAACAAACAAACAAACAAACAAACAAACAAACCAGAATAACCACATACAAATGCAATCATACAATCTGATTTGCTGGATAAAATATACCAAGATTTATTTCTCTGTGCTCTCATAGGGTTCCCCCAATTTTATGTAACAATGTGAGTCTGAGGAACAGTTACTCCTAGGTAGATTGTATACTTGAACATAATTGGTCTTATGTTTGATATACTTAATATTTTATGTATTAATTTGTCAATAATGTAAAATATACTATTTTATATGCTATACACTCTATATGAATACTGGTATATATTATACACAAAACATATTTTTTAACACATGAGTCTTTTATGGGCCATACCCAGCAATGCTCAGGGGTTACTCCTGGTTCTGTACTCAGGAATCACTCCTGACATACTTGGGGAGAATATGGGATGCTGAAGAAGGAACCCAGGGTTGGCTGCATGCAAGGCCAATGCCCTACCCCATCATATTAGTCCTAATTAAAATACAAAAAAAGTTGCTGTAATTAATTTATAAACTCATTCTCTGAAATCCTGGCTGTTTAAGATAAATGAAAGATGCCTTTCGTTTAAAGAGAATAATCCAACAATCAGTTTTCTGCTCTTTTTCTTGGGAAATCAGTAATCACATCTTGGGGTCCCTGTGATGACAGTGAGTGTGCACAGATGAGGCCGGCCCCTCACCTTCTCCTGGCTGGTTGCATAGCGTCCTCACTCCCACACGACGGGTTCCTGGAGCGAGTGGCAGGGAACTTTGGGGACCTGGTGCGGTCACTGGGAGTGTTGTAGAGTCCGCTGCAGAGGAAGAATAATGGTCAGCAATGGCCAAGAATGGGACTAGGGGCCCCATCCCACCCAGGAGTCAAGGAGGTTCCAGCTGGTGTTTCCAGGAGACACAGAGCCATGGCCATCAAGATGTATTTAGAGAAAAGTAAGAACCGGCCAATGAAATGGTCAAAATCCTTATTTTTGCAAGAACAGGCATGTCACTTCAGTCTTGGGTAATCAGGCATGTACATCTGCATGAACCACAGACAGACAGTCTGTGTGTGAAAAACCTGCCACGTGACAGATGCTAAGTGACCTGAAAGCTCAGCAGCTCCGTTGCATGTCACCTTCACCACTGAGCTACAGTCATTAGGTCCATTAGAGCTCTGTTTGAGTGAGGAACCCTGTGAGTTCAGGAAGCGTCCCAGATAGCATCACACAATCTGCTTCGAGATCTCAGAGCCCACATCAGCACTGTGCACCTCACTCAGTAACCATTAGCCCATCAGGCCTAGGAGCTGTGAAGAGGAAAAAACCCAAACTAAACTTACAAACATTGCTGGGAATGAAGTTCTAAAATCTCCAGAATCCACTGCTAGTTTCAGTCAAGTTTCTATAAAGCTAGGAAATGGGGCAGTTGGCATGACTAGTCACTGCAGTTTTCAGAAGCATGAGATTACTGTGACTCCTGGTAATGACACTCCAAGCCATCGCTGACCTGAGCTAGTTTCCCTCCACCTGTCCAGCAGAAAGCGCCGTGGGGACACTTCCTGTTGATTTCCACTTGAGAAGTTCCCAGTCATGGTCACGCTGTTTGCGGAATCAGCCTCAGTCAAGGCCAGCGCACCGCCCTCTAAGTGCTAGTTAATGAGGTGCAGCTGCCAACCCCGTTCCTATTTTCTCCTTCACAATGACAACAATCTCTTTACCTCTGAGGACCATTTTCTTCCCACGGTGCATGTGGATTTGCTTCTTTGGCTATCAGGGCTATTTTCATTCTTTGCTTTCTTAAAGCTGTAATTTTTGAAAAGTATACAAAATAAGTTAATTACAAAATAAAATTATATTAAATCATATACTTATTTCTTCATACAATTATGTAACACATGTTTAAATTGTGTGGGTATACATTTTATTTTCTCACGTGTGATTTATTCATTCTACAAAGAAGATGATGAGGGTGCCTAAAATACATGTATACATTTTCTCTCTCAGGGACTAAGAAACAGTTTGGGGTTGCGGCACTTGCCTTGCAGAGCTGCAGCAATAGTACAGGGGGGTTGGGTGCTTGCTTTGCAAGCAGCCCACCTGGGATAGTCCCAGGCACCACTATGGTCCCCTGAGCACTGCCAAGAGTAATTGCTGAGTCCAGAGCCAGGAGTAACCCCTGAGCTTCACCATGGTGGACAAAAAACAGACAAAAAGAACACAAAACAACAACAAAGCATTTGCCTTGATGCTGTCTATCATCAGACACACTTCCATTAATACTGCCAGGAGTGACCCTAAGCACAAAACCAGGAGAAAGCCCTGAGCAAGGACTAAGTTTTCCCCTTCCAGTTCTACAGCTAGTCAGCAGAATCTAAGTGATGATCTATTAGGAAACTTTCCAAGAGAGCATGTAGACTAGTAGTAAGCGAGCCAGTAAAGAAACAGCAGGTAAGTCCGAGAGCCAGGTGTTCAGGATACAAAGCTGTGCTCTCCATCAGCCTGGGCAGGAGCCCGCTGATGCTGGACTTGGCATTGAGGTCCATCAGCTCTAGGCTGGTCCTGGCTATCCAAACTGACCTCAAACCCTCCCGGAGCTTCCGCCATGGCAGACAGACTTGCAAATGCTATTTCCTGACCTTGTATCATATTTCTGCCCTAAGGATTTAATATAACTTAGTTGCACTTGATACCAACGTATTATTTTATAAACACATGAGAAACCTAGAGGAAGGAGCATTTAGTCACTAGTGTGGGACAGAAGCTGTGTCAGCGAACACCTCTAGGCACTTCAGCTTCAAGGTTTTCAAAGAAGAAACCACAGAACCCACTTCCAAGCCAGAGCTTTTTCTTTTTACTGTTGGGGACCTTAGCGGGTGGGTATCCTGCCAACAGCGGTGCTGTGAGGAAGAGAACATCAGGCAGTGCTGGGGGGATGTGCCCTGATGCTCTGTCCTGCAGTCACACAGTCCCCTGTACCTCCTTCATCCACAGAGTCCCCTGCAGTCACTGGCACAGTCCCCAGCATACACACAAACACAGTCCCTTGCATCCACACAGTACCCTGCAGCCACACACCCAGACCCTGAAGCAAGAACATTTGATGAAGTCTCTACATAACTGTCCTACAGCCAGGTTCTCTATGAAAACAGAATATATTCAATAAAAGTACATAATGCATCACAACAGCAAATAATAGATTTTTATATATTGTATTACATTTAGATATTGTATTACATTTATAACTGGTTCAGGTTATAAAAGATGCTGAGGACCAAACTCCCAAGTAAACTCTTCCTTTAGAAACAAGGAAAGTAACAGAAGGTTGTCGGGAGCCACTGGGGTACCCAACAGTACCAGGACAGAAGTTCTCTTCTACCTCCGAGGCCATTGGGGAACAGATGAAAACTCACATGTCTGGCACAGTTCCAAAAAAGGCTTTTAATAGTACAAAAGCACTACCACTGCAATCCAATATAATGGAAAACCTTAGCTCTGGTCAGAACTTAGACCATACACAAGGGCCCAAGTCCCCCACCAAGAGGATCCCACCAAAGAGACAGTGAGAGTCCTACCAAAGAAGGTCTACTAGAAAGGAATCCCACCAAAGAGAGGATCTCACCTGAGAGAGAGAGTCCTACCAAAAAAAGGGGAGAGTACCTCAAGTCAGTCCCCTTATATACACCAAAGTAATCCTAACTTCAGGGAAGGTCTTGTCAACAAAGAACCCTAAACAGCTTCTTGATGGTAGAGGAGTATAGAAGGATTGTGCCACACCCCTATTATAGGGTATAAACAAAGGATTATACCAAGGATTAATAATCCCTTCTTCTAAGATTATCTCTTATGTAAAATACTAGAGAGAGAGGGGGCTGGTATAAAATAATACATCTTAATTTCATGGGCTTCTTGCAATCTAGATGGTACCCACAAGGTCCTTTTTATTTATAATCTGCACCAGGGTAATTCTGAGTATCTTGTTCTCCATATACTGAAAGGGTCACACTCGCCTGCTTAAGGGCAAACTAGTATGATCCTTCCTATAATCTCCAAGACAGTCTCAACATAGCCAGGGTAGTAGTCTCCTGGCAAATTCTAACTATCCCACACTGGGTCCAGTGGGCATAAAGGGGGAGCTGTGCTCAATCTAAATAACATAGAAGTCTTAGTAGCTGTACAATAAGTCAGAAGTTACTCATTCAAATTCAAGATGACTTCTGTAACTGCCACACCTTCCATCAGTGTTTACATAGAAGAGAGATCTCATTAGTATGAATCCTTGTTTAAGAACATGTAAATAGATGCCCCAGAAGAGATCCAGACCCAACCACTTCAGACCCAGTAGCTGCACTGCTGAACCCACATGGAAGCAACCCATGGAGCTGACCTCCGAGAAGGGTGGTAAGGGGGCTCAACCAGCCCCTGGCCAAGTCCAACATTGCTCCAAGGGTTCGCTCACATGTGCTGGGAGAGGCCACACTGGCCAGACTTGGAGTGGGGATTTGGGCTCTTCTGCCCTTTCCTCCTCCTCCATGCCAGCTACCCGGAAGAGAGTCACGCCAGACCCACGGCTCCATTAGCACACAGCCGCTCCACTGCCACGTGACTGTCTTAGATAGTACTAAATGTTAGGAACAGGTCCTTCCCAGTATCTTTCACATTTATACACTGTATACAGTTCTAGGCAGGTTCTAGCCAAAACCCGTCATACCAGTAAGCCTAGCAAGAAGCCAGAGAAACTCCCACATCATGAGGTCAGTCATTCTCAACATCCAGACTCCACAGTTCTTCACAGCTAGACCCAAGGAAAACCTGATCTTTCCCCTTTCACTTTCATCAGTAAATGCTCTATAGGAGAGCCTTCTACTGAGAGTATACCACCTACACAGTAGAGCCTGGCAAGCTACCCATGTTTTATTTGATAGGCCAAAAACCAGTAACAATTATGGACCTCATTCCCATGACCCGAAGGAATGGTATGAGGCACTTCCTGTCCCTGGAGCAAGCAGATGCCCTTGGCTACACTTGCTTGAGAAAGGACATATGGAGATGTTACTGGTGTCCACTCGAGCAAATCGATGAATGGGAAGACAAGTGACAAAAGTGACAAATGAAATAGATAAAAGCTCCCAAGCTAGTTAGGCCTGTTATCCAACAGAAGGCCAAAGGTATGAGGTTCTTGTTTTTCATGAGCAGAGCCAATCCCTGTCACCAAATGTGGTCCCAAGGAGCTAGCATGAGCACAGAGAGTGCAGCAAAACCCGAGCATTGCCAAGTATGGCCCCAAAGGGAAAACTAAACAAAATAAAAAGTAATATTAGGGTAGATACTTAAGGGAAGAGTAGAAAGTGTGGTTGGACACACACACATGAGAGTGTGCATATGTTTAAAAACATCACAGAAAATTCAATAAAAGGGGAATTGAGGAGGGCAATAAGGAGGCGACAGGGATTAGAATACGTGAAGCCAAAAATAATGAAACTTGGACTGGTAAATTTGTTTTCTCCCTAAAAACTTTCTATGTGGAGCTTGAGGAGAGCTGCTAGCCCTTAGGGGAAGTGTTGTACAGGCATGAGTACAGCTGCAGAGCTGAGAGCCTGTATGCACCCTGAACAGGCCTACAAATGGGCAACTTTAGGATCACTGACCTGATGCCAGCTCAGGTAGACTCGTCCAGTGCCTGCAGGTCAGCTCCTCACTGCCCTGATGCTGGCTCAGTGAGACTCACCCCTGTGCGTGCAGGTCAGCTCCTCACTAGCCTGATGCCCGCTCAGCAAGACTCACCCTGTGTTTGCAGGTCAGCTCCTCACTACCCTGATGCCCGCTCAGCGAGACTCACCCCTGTGTTTGTAGGTCAGCTCCTCACTGCCCTGATGCTGGCTCAGCAAGACTCGCCCTGTGCATGCACATTGGGCTGACTACAGCTAGTACTGAGGTCGACAGTGACACTCAGTAAGTGCAGGTCTATGCACAAGCCTAATGCACATCACTTCAAAAAAGATCCATGAAGGGAAGGTCAGGACCTCGAAAAGAAAGTAGAGGGGAAACATGGCACTGTAGTGTTCTTCTCTTCAGAAATTATTAGCAACATTCATCCAAGTAGCCAAAATCTGCTGAATGAAGGCACAGTTATTAACTTAGAAACAGATGGACTAAAGGGAACAGGAAGGTCTCCACGGTCACATATTTCTGAGTCCTTTGTGACGTGTTTGGAGAAATGTCCACAGAGAGAAGTGAGAGGATGAAAGCCATTCACTGTATGTCTAAAATGCTGAGCATAATGAGAGACAGAAACAAATGACGGCACAGACTCCTCAGAGAGAACAGGGCTGATTGTTCAAGAAAGCGGTCTGTGGAATCCACCCGGAGAAGGTCCTTCCGGGGAGAGCTGCTGGCAAGCTTGTGGCAAAGGTCCTGAAAACCCTTCAGACAATACACAATTGCTGACTAATGAAGCCTTGAGCTTCTCCGTGCCAGGAACTCTGCAGGGCCACAGCTCAGCGCCCTGCTGCCATGAGCACATTAAACTCGAGCCTTACCCATGCTGCCTCCCATCCCTCTGAGCAGCTTCATCACATCATGCTGTTTTAGGGTTCCTGCATGATGGTTTTGCTATGGAAACTGCAGAGAGGACGTGTGAGGGTCCACATTGGGCAGAGCCACGCCCACCCTCCTCGTGCTGTGCAGGCATTTTAAAGTAGATATTTTCATCAAATTGTCAAGGTGAACACAATGACCAACAAGAAAACTGTGCACCGGTTGAAGGCAAGTTACTTCAGTAAACTCACCTTTTACTGGTGAAGGCACAATAATTTTAGTTGTTTCTTCATTTTCTCCATTTTCAACGTTTGTAGTTACCCGACTGATGTTGTTTGATCCTAGAAACAAGGGAGGGAGGGAGGAAAGATGATAACAAGGAGAAAGTGATCAAGAAACACCAAAAGAAGCAAAAAATTAATTTTTAAAGTGCAATATGGGGGATATCATGACATATATGTATAACTTATAACTGAAAGAGTAGTAGAATAATAAATCTGGTGCATTGTGTTATGAGTATTAGACACTCAAGTCTGTAAACCCTTGGGATCTCAACTTTAGTCAGTGGAAACTTTTAAGGCCTTAAACTTTAACAATGTCTCTATATCCTGCACAATTTTTTACTTATACTATTAAAATAAGATTCTAACTATAGAATAAGGTATGTAAAGATCTAGATGGAGACTACTTGAGACATGGGGCAGAGCTGCTACTGGCTCTCCCTGTGATCAGCTGCTCACGAGGCGCCCAGGAGGGATGGTGGGTTCTAGCCCTGGCCCACCACCCCAGCAGAGCCTCGCAACAAGCCAGACTACCCCCTCTCCATGAGGGCCTCCATTTTCCACATCCGGACTTCTCTCTGCGTCAGACCTCCACCCAGCAGACCAGCCTATCAGGCGCCCGGCTCACGCGGCCACGCGGTTCATCAATAAATGCTGGATTTAGAGATGCCTACAAGAGTATGCTACCTGCACAGCAGAGCCTGGCAAGCTACCCGTGTTGTATTTGATATATATGCCAAATACCAGTAACAACTATAGACCTCATTCCGGAATGGATTGAGGCTCTTTATGTTCCTGGAGCAAGCAGATGCCCTTGGGCTCTACTAGCATGAGACAGAACATATGGAGATGTTACTGGGGCCCGCTCGAGCAAATCGATGATGAACGGGAAGACAGTAAAAAAGATCTAGATGTAAAGAAAAGATGTAAAGAAAAGATGCAAATCAGTCCTTTACCACAACCCTGTAATAAAATGATTACTAGCAGCCATACTAGTCCTCATTCTAATCAAACCAGATTTTACATATATATATATTTCAGACACAAAATAATACCCAAATTCATGGGGCAAGTGACAAAAGAAAATAACGGGCTTGATCTGTATAACTCCAAAATAAATTCCAAAAACAACTCTAATGTGTTTCTAAAAATTTATAAGGGCAGGGCAGAGCCAGCGGTGCTCAGGAGACCATAGATAGTGTCATGAGCAACACTGGTGCCTTACCTGCTGCATAGTACCTCTGTCCCATTTATTTGGTGTTTATTTATTCACTTATAATGAAAATATAAAACCGATCTTTTTAAATGTAAAAATGTAGAACTGATCCTTTAAATCCAATAGGTTTGTACACGTTACACTGACCAGCAGGGTGCTCCCAGAAGACCCAATTTTGGAAATGATTCAGAAAGAAAAGAAGGTGCATGACCCCTGGGGAAGTGTAGCTGCATTCTCAGCACACACCTGCAGGGGTGGATTATATGGACCCAGGAAACTGATTCTACTCAAGAACTGCAGCTCATTGGGGGTGGGGAGAGCAGACTGGGATGCTGAGGACTCTGCATGGCCTTGCAGGAACACTTTCCTTAGACACAAATCTTGTAAGAAATGACTAGTTTGCTGCTTTCAGAGGACAAAGCAACCATCACTAGGCCCAGGTGGCTCCTGTGTCATGAGCTCAGACTATAACTGAAGCTAATGTTTAGTGATTTCCTCATATATACTTACTAGTGGAATCCTCAAACTGCTACTACAATTATTCCCTTTTGTAAAGATTTGGAAAAATGCATTTTCAGAGTCCTGGAGTAGTGGGTGGGGCAGCCATTAATGCCGGTCTTCTGATTCTAATACACAGCCCTAGTGACTGCATGTACCAGCACCATCTTCTGACGCTGACTCACAGCCAGTGTCTGCATGTACCAGCACCATCTTCAGATACTGACACACTGACACACGGTCCCAGTGACTGCATGTACCAGCACACACAGCCCTAGTGACTGCATATATCAGCATCATCTTTTTCTTCTCTCTCTATCTCTGTCTCTTTCTCTGTCTCTGTCTCTGTCTCTCTCTCTCCCTGCATGTGGTAGTACGAGTCTTTATGTGTTCCCTGCTCTGACCATGAGAATTTCATGAGCCTGGGCTCGAGAAGCCCATGTGAAAACTAGGCGTAGGGAAAGCAACTCACCTATTCACGTGCATGCCCTGAGACACAACAGACACAACGTGAAAGCAACAAGCCCACTCATGTGGGCACACTGAGACATCATGCGCTAAGTACAAATGACCCTTTTCTATTCATTGATACAAGTTTGGAAAATGCCCTAGTGGCCATTCCTATCAGTTTCCTTTTATGCTAAACATAGACCTAAAAGTAGTTATGATACTTTCAAAACACTACACTTTGACCATCTTTCGAATTAGGTAAAATTAATGAGATTTTTTTTTATCATAGAGGAATGCTAAGCAACTTAGTAAATAAAGCTAGTGTGTGTTGGCTTCTAAAATAATTGCAAAGGTTGGAGTGATATTACAGCCCGCAGAGTGCCTGTGTTGCATGTGTCCAACTAGGCTTTGATCCCCTGGCATCTCGAACTGTTTCCTGTGACCCACCAGGACTGATCCCTGAGCATAGATAGAGCCAGGAATAAATCCTGAGCACAGCCATGTGTGGCTCCAAAACAAAAATTAAGCCAAAAACAAAATAAAACCTGCAAAGGTAATACATATGAGCTATAGGTTACTTAAGATTGCTGACTTTCTATTTTGCTGATATGCACTATTATCAGTTTCCTTTCCTAAACTCTTCCTCACTCATCATTCATTTTCCAGAATCATTCCTTTCATGTTAGCTAGTTTCCTGGGCTACAAGGAAAAGGTCACCTGAAAGCCCTTTACAAAGAACTTAAGTCATCACTGATTAAACATAATAAATAGTACTATTTTATTCATTTATTTATTTATTTTTGCTTTTCTGGGTCACACCCAGCAATGCTCAGGAGTTACTCCTGGCTCTGCACTCAGGAATTACTCCTGGTGGTGCTCAGGGGACCCTATGGGATGCTGGGGATCGAACCCAGGTCATCCACATGCAAGGCAAACACCCTCCCCACTGTGCTATGGCTCCAGCCCCAATAGTTCTATTTATTTATTTATTTATTTATTTATTTATTGTTCATTCATTCATTCATTCATTTATTCATTCATTCATTCATTCATTCATTTATTATTTATTTATTTTTTGGCTTTTTTGGGTCAGACCTGGCAATGCTCAGGTGTTTCTCCTGGCTCTGCACTCAGGAATTACTCCTGGCGGTGCTTGGGGGACCATATGGGATGCCGGAGATCCAACCCAGCCGGCATGGACCAGCCTTCTGGGCTATCGCTCCGGCCCCCAATAGTTCTATTTTAAAGAGAAAGTGAGAACCAAATGTCAGTACAATAACAACAGAATTTCAGACAACTATTAAAGATTACATTTAAGTTTGGAGAAATATTAATTCTTTTCACTAAAATTTATAACATACAGAAAATAATATGAACTATATACATGAATTAACAAATAAAGTGAATGGCTATTTAACCCTATGTGCTTGAGGAAATTAAACTTTTTTTTGAGGTTGTGTTCAAGGTGTATTCCTGTCTCTGTGCTCAGGATCACCCTCCTGGTGTCTTGGGGGACACTATCTGGTCCCAGGAATCAAACCCAAGTTTGCTGTATGCGGGTACGCACCTTACCCACTGTACTACTACTCCAGACCACAAGGAAAACCTAAGAGTATTTTTCTACACCTATAAATTACTACATTTGAAGTAAATCTAACCTTTTCAGATCAAGAAGTTCTCCATCTAATTTTCCTAAAATAGACTGAGGGAATTTTTAAGTTGTTTTGCAAACAGAGGACTTATACCAGAACATATAAAGAATATTGCACTAAAAATTACAAAACGGACAACGGGTATGGAAAGCTATATTTCCAAGGGTGACGCAAATAGTCAATTTAGACATAAAATGTGTCATTGTAAGCCTTGACCACAGCAACCCTCCCCCAACCAAAAAGATATGAAATGGTGCCTGAAATCATTAACCAGGAGAGAAAAGCAAACAGAAACCATGATTAGCCCTTTCAACAGCTGAAGATTCTATTTTCTCTAATTTATCAGAATGAAAATATCAGAATGAAGATATCAGCTAATAGCAAGTATTGGTGAGGATAGCAAAACCCTCATACTCTGCTGTGGAAACATTAAGGAAAATGCACAATTTCTCCAGGAGTACAAAAAATGGTGATGTATGAGAAATCAAGGCATAGGTTCACCAGTGACTTAATGCTGACGCATGTAGCATAAGCATGTAGCATGCTTGTTCATAATATCCTAATGATGAAATCAAGCAAAAAAAATCCTTCAATTGATGAAAAGCTAAACATGATATATTCATACAGTGAACTATTACCTGTTCTTTCAATAAATGACATCAGACACACCCTACAACGTACTTGAACCCTGAAAGCTTCAGCAAAGTAACAGAAGCCTGGTCACAGGAATCACACACAGATTCCATTCAAATGAAACATCCAGAGTGGGGAGAGCAATAAAGACACAAAAAAGTGATTTGGTGTCTAAAAAGGGGGTTGGCAGCTAGGGGAATTCTAAAGTGTCCCTTTTGGAAATGATCAGAGTATTCTAAACCTGGCTGTGTCATGACTACCATAATAACAAATACACCCAAACCCAGCAGCAGGTGTGTCTGCTTATGTTTCAGCCATTCCCGGTACCACTTGGGGAGCTCTCAGCAGTGCCCCGGGAACCCATGATACTAGATACATGACCCAGGGCCGTGCTATGGACCTCATTTCCATGACCTGAAGAATGGTTTCAGGCTCATCCCGTCCCTGGAGCAAGCAGATGCCCCTTGGGTTGCATTTGCTTGTGACAGGACTAATGGAGATGTTACTAGTGCCCACTCGAGCAAATCGATGAACAATGGGAAGACAGTCACAGTGATACAGTGATTTGTGCACTTATACTTTGCCTTCATTTCTACCATCTTTAGACTGGGAACTATGGGACAGGTAAAGACAGAGTGTAGTGACTCAGCAACTTAAAAGTCCATAAAGTATGGTCAAATAGTAAAATGACTAAGGAAACCATACATCCTAATGTCATGGAAGGTTTTGTTATGACACTCATTAAATTATATAAAACAATACTATAATTTCAGATGCATAATCTAGGGTCTAAGGGCTGGGGCACAGGCTTCCATGCAGGAGAGATCCCCAGACAACATGTTGGGAACAGGGCCCAAATACCACTGGCTGTGCCCCCCAAACAAAAAAATTAAACAATTTAAAAATGAGAGGAGTTTCTGCTTCCAGGGCGAATTCTCTACATCTCAAATGCCTGACACTGGTCCACTCATCTCTAAAAGGCAGACTGGTCCCTGATTTCATTACTCCTCTGGATGGACTTAACCAGCTTGCTTCAGAGAGCAGAAAACCTTTCTCGCTGCAGAGATCCTATCTTCTTTCCACACACTGCCTCCAGAGGAATGGACTAAACCAGCACTCTGCCATCGCTCATTTGTGCCCCTGTAATACTATATATAAATAAAAAATGCATGTGATTGAATATGAACACAGTTTTATAAAAGGCTTATTTAGCTAAGGCAAAACAGAAAGTGTGGGGCGGGGCGATAGCCCAGCGGGTAGGGCGTTTGCCTTGCACGCGGCTGGCCTGTGCCGGCCCGGGTTCGATCCCTGGCATCCCATATGGTCCCCCCGAGCACAGCCAGGAGTGATTCCTGAGTGCAGAGCCAGGAGAAACCCCTGAGCATTGCCAGATGTGACCCAAAAAGCAAAAAAACAAACAAACAAAAAACAAACAAAAAAAAAACAAACCAAAAAAAAAAACCAAAACAGAAAGTGTGGGGGCTGGAGTAACAGTATAGCGGGTAGCATATTTGCCTTGCAAGTGGTCTACCCTGATTCAATCCCCAGTATCATGGGTCCCCAAGCACTGCCAGGAACAATTCCTGAGTGCAGAGCCAGGAGTAACCCCTGAGTATTGCCAGGTGTGACCCAAAAAGCAAAAAAGCAAAACAAAAACAAACCCTCAGAAATTATGTTTTGCTTCTGTATTGATGCTTCTGCCTATGAGGTCTAACTTCACACTCTCTCATTTGTTCTGCTGCTGAGAGCACACATATGGAAGGGTGGGATCATTTCCAACAGTACTCAGGGGATCACATGGTGCCAGGGATTAGGCTTAGGGTCCTGCATGTAAAGCATATTCTCCAGTCCTCTGCACCAGCTCTCCAGGCCAATTTGGTGCTCTTTAAAATTTTACCTAAGTATTTATTGCTGGATTACCCTTTGTTCACAGCCCTCTGTCTCCTACTTGCCAGCCCTGGGTTTTGTATCAAAAATGAAAGGTAGTTGCTGTATGACCTTTTACATGTTTTTATGCTAGAACAAAGGATTTTTGTTTAGACACAGGAAGACAGTTAAGGTTGTGCATTTGTGATAAAGGAGTTAATTAACTCTAAATTAGTTACTCCTGGGCATTCATCATATTTTATAACTTAAAATCTCTAGGGGCCAGAATGATAGCCCAGTGGGTGTAGAGAAATGTCTGTCTTACTGTGTTTTTACAAAATGGCTAGAAATATTAAGATGATTGTTTTCCAATTAAGGAAAGGAGAAAATAACATGCTAGGGTTCCACACATGTCCTGGGTGGGCCTATAACCCCTGATAAGATCCGTCTCCCCTTCTACCAGAGGTCCCCTGGTGGAAGGGGGAGCTTTTTTATCACATCATTGTTTTGGGATCCAATTCATTACCTCTTGTAGCTCCCTTTCCCCAACCTTGTGTAAAGTAACATCTCTGGCCAACTTAACTTGACTGGGTGGTGTGTGTGGATTTAGGTGGAGTGAGTGAGGAGAGATTAAAGAAGAGAGCTTTAGCCTTTCAAGGCTCTGATTTTGTTCCTTTGTCCACTGATCGGGAGCCCCAAACATTATCAGGGAACCCACTGAACCCTAATATCTGTTGGGGGACCCTGTTGCTCCCAACATGGGACACTTGGTGCTCTTTATATTTTTACCTAAGTTTTCACTAAAATGTTTGGAAAAATTATGTACTTCAGTGCATGTTTCTACGGTGCAGTTAGTACTTTTTCTAATTAAAACTTTGAATAATACTGGGGCCGGAGTGATAGTCCAGCAGGTAGGGCATTTGCCTTACATGTGGCTGACCTGAGTTCAATCCCGGCATCCCATATGGTCCTCTGAGTACCACTAGGAGTAATTCCTGAGTGCAAAGCCAGGAGTAACCCCTGAGCATTGCAAGGTGTAACCCAAAAAAGAAAAAAAAACTTTTGAATAATACCAAAGTATTTCATGCTTAGCCTAAGCACTGATGTTTCAAAATAAAACTGTCAGGCAATGGAGACCGATAGCTCAATGAACTGGGGGTGCAATGGGGACAGATAGCTCAATGAACTTGATGCAAACCTGATGCCCCCAAACACTACTTCTGGGAGCAGCTCCCCAAATAAATAAAGGAGTAAATAAAATGGAACTATTTCTGGCTCTCTTAAGTATATCCAGTATAATTAAATACCATAGAAATAAGAAATCTTGAAGTTTTAAATACATAAAATAAGTTAAGGAGTTGATATCTCTATAGCATTATTTTTCTCATGCATCTGATTTACACTTCATCTTTAAAAGTTTATTCCAAAATAATGCTTTATAACTATATCACTGTCTTCTGTATATTATCCATTTGCTGGAGTGGACACCAGTAACAGCTCAATATGTCCTGTCTCATGTGAGATAGCTCAAGGGCATCATCCCACTCCAGGAACATAAAGAGCCTCAAACCATTCCATCAGGTCATGGGAATGAGGTCTATAATTATTACTGGGATTTGGCATGTCAAATACAACACACGTAGCTTGCCAGGCTCTGCTGTGCGGGTGGGATACTCTAGTAGTCACCTCAAACCTCGAGCAATTATTGATGAACCGCGTGGCTGTAAAGTGGCCACGCGAGCCGGGCTGTGATCAGTGTGGAGCTCTGAGGGGAGGGGTGTCTGGATGTGGAAAAATGGCGGCCCTCATGGTGTGGGGGGTTCCTCTGGCTTCTTGCAAGGCTCTGCTGGGGTGGTGGGCTAGGACTAGAACCCACCATCCCTCCCAGAAGTCTCGTGATCAGCTGGGCACAGGGAGAGCAAGTAGCAGTTCTGCCCGTGTGTGTCAGTCTCTGGATCGGCATACCTGGGCTGGCCTTGAAAGACTGTTGCAGGGTGGGTCACTGATGAGTCGGGCTGTGATCAGCTCTTCTGCCAGGTGGAGCTCTTTTTATCAATGGATAAATTCCTGAAAAGGATTCTATGACCCCGGCCGCAGGTTTGATTATTTTGCTAAGCAAATCAGCTCACAGAACCAAATAAAAACAACAACAACAATTTATTACTGATTTCCCACTTATTGTAAGAGGCTCTAACTACAGAAAGTCCAGACTGAAAACACATGGAGTCCAGAAGGACGCAGAGCTTCTGTTTGGTCAGCACACCAGGCTTCCACCCGCATGCGTGGTCACAAGCCCCTCACAACCTGGGCTCCACACACAGGCCTGAGAGATGACCCAAGTGGCTACTGGGCTGGGCCTATGAGCCTCCAGACCTGCTACGTTAGTTCCCCTGGCACAGAGACTTCATTCTTACAAGCTTTCCAAAATTCCTCGCCATCAGCACTCTCTGGTGTGGGTAAAAGGATTGCTATAAATAATTAACGTAAAGATAGAGGACATTCTAAGGGAAAGCACCACTGAGAATTTAAAGGAAAAAAAAAAAGTTTTGCCTTGCAGTAACCAATATATATGATTAATATTTATTATATGCCCTACTAATATTTTATATCATATATCACTCATATGATATCACCCAGCAGACCAGCCTATCACAGCCCGGCTCATCGAGATCCTGCTGCAGTCTTTTTTTAATCCGGCCCAGAGCCTCACAACAAGCCAGACGTTACCCCACTCCATGAGGACCTCCATTTTCCACATCTGGACTTCCCCCCTTGTCATAACTCCACCCAGCAGACCAGCCTATCACAGCCCGGCTCATTGAGATCCACCCCTGCTGCAGTCTTTTTAATCCAGCTCAGGTAAGCTGATTCAGAGACAGACATGGGGCAGAGATGCTACTGGCTCTCTCACTGTGCCCAGCTGCTCATGAGGCGCCTGGGAGGGATGGCAGGTTCTAGCCCTGGCCTGCCACCCCAGCAGAGCCTCACAACAAGCCAGATGACCCCCCCCACCACTTTCGATGAGGACCTCCATTTTCCACATCTGGACTTCCCCTCGTCAAAACTCCACCCAGCAGACCAGCCTATCACAGCAAGGCTCATCGAGATCCATCCTGCTGCAGTCTTTTTAATTTGGCCCGGAGCCTCACAACAAGCCAGAAGACCCCCACTCCATGAGGACCTCCATTTTCCACATCTGGACTTCCCCCTTGTCACAACTCCACCCAGCAGACCAGCCTTTCACAGCCCGGCTCATTGAGATCCACCCTGCTGCAGTTTTTTTTTAAATTTTTTATTTTTACAATTACAAAGATATACAATTAAAAAGTTCATATTTGGGTTTTGGTCATACAGTGTTCCAGCACCCATCCCGCCACCAGTGCCCATCTCCCACCACCAACGTCCCTGGTTCCCTCCCCACCCCCCCAGCCCTCCTCCATGGCAGGTTCTTTATTTCTTTCCGTTTCTCTCTCTTTCTCTTTTCCTTTCCCTCCAGACTATGGATTACAGAACATACATTAAAGGGTTGTCATGTGTATCTGTTTGCCTCTATTTAATGCTCAGTTCTAGGTTGGCATTAGTACCCTCGACAATTGTTAGCACACTGTTCCATTTTCTGTCTTACCTAGCCTCTGACTCCCACACGTTTGTGATAATTTCCACCTTTGACAAGACCTCCTGATATATGTTTCACTTGACCTTGGATATTGGTATCATAATATGTACATATATATTTATGTTATGCAGATAAATGCAGTCATTCTGTATCTGTCTCTCTCCTTCTGGCTAATTTCGCTCCAACATAATCTTCTCCATGTCCATCCATTTATAGGCAAATTTTATAACTTCATTTTTCCTAACAGCTGCATAGTATTCCATTGTGTAGATGTACCAAAGCTTTTTTATCCAATCATCGATTTTCGGGCACTCTGGTTGCTTCCAGATTCTGGCTATTGTGAATAATGCTGCTATGAACATAAAAGTAGGGATGGTGTTTCCACTGCGTATTTTTGGTTTCCCAGAGTAGATTCCCAGGAGTGGTATGGCTGGGTCAAATGGGAGTTCAATTTCTAGTCTTTGGAGGAAAGTCCACATTGTTTTCCAGAAAGGCTGTACCAGCCGGCATTCCCACAAAACCCAGAGCCTCACAACAAGCCAGAAGACCCCCACTCCATGAGGGACCTCCATTTTCCATATCTGGACTTCCCCCCTCGTCACAACTCCACCCAGCAGACCAGCCTATCACAGCCCAGCTCATCGAGATCCACCCTGCTTCAGTCTATTTTTATGTCGGCCCAGGTATGCTGATACAGAGACAGACATGGGCAGAGCTGCTACTGGCTCTCACTGTGCCCAGCTGCTCATGAGGCACCTGGGAGGGATGGCAGGTTCTAGCCCTGGCCCTCCACCCCAGCAGAGCCTCACAACAAGCCAGACAACCCCCCCACTCCATGAGGACCTCCATCTTCCACATCTGGACTTCCCCCTCGTCACAACTCCACCCAGCAGACCAGCCTATCACAGCCCGGCTCATTGAGATCCATCCTGCTGCAATCTTTTTTTTAATCCTGCCCAGGTATGCTGATCCAGAGACAGACAAGGGGCAGACCTGCTACTGGCTCTCACTGTGCCCAGCTGCTCATCAGGTGCCTGGGAGGGATGGCAGGTTCTAGCCCTGGCCTGCCACCCCAGCAGAGGCCTCACAACAAGCCAGACGACCCCCCCACTCCATGAGGACCTCCATTTTCCACATCTGGACTTCTCCCTCATCACAACCCACCCACAGACCAGCCTATCACAGCAAGGCTCATCGAGATCCACCCTGCGAGTCTTTTAATCCAACCCAGGCCTCACAACAAGCCAGAAGACCCCCCACTCCATGAGGACCTCCATTTTCCACATCTGGACTTCCCCCTTGTCACAACTCCACCCAGCAGACCAGCCTTTCACAGCCCGGCTTGCGGGCCGCTTGAGGCCGCGCAGTTCATCAATAAATGCTGGATTTTCAGATGACTACAAGAGTATGCTACCTGCACGGCAGAGCCTGGCAAGCTACCCGTGTCGTATTTGATATGCCAGGTACCAGTAACAATTATAGGCCTCATTCCCATGACCTGATGGAATGCTTTTGAGGCTCTTTATGTTCCTGGAGCAAGCATGTGCCCTTGGGCTCCTCTTGCATGAAACAGGTCATATGGATTTGTTACTGGTGCCCGCTTGAGCAAATCGATGATGAACGGGAAGACAGTGATACAGTGATATCACTCACATTTATGTGTATGCAACTTTTTGCTTTTTGAAACTTTGAAAAAAAATTTCACTAAACTCCATCCTATTTTCAACCTAAGGGACTTTTACATTAAATTTAACTGTAATTTGCAAATCTAAGGTATAAAGCAGTTTGAAATTGCTAAGAATTTTGAATACGTATTTCTAATTTTATCACTTCTGTTTCTGAAACCTTTAATTTTTTTTCAATTTTTTTATTATACGACCATGCAATACACAATTACAAAAACATTCATGATTGGGTTTCAGTCATACATTGTTCCTTCTCTTACATTGTGGATTGCAATGCATACATTTAGTGTTATCATATGTATCTTTTGCCTGTATTCAATGTTCAGTTCTAGGCTGGTATTATCACCCAACAATTATTACCACACTGTTCTCCGTCTTACCTAACTTCTGACTCCCACATGTTTGTGGTAGATTCTTCCACCTTTGACAAGATCTCTTGATCCATGTTTTGCCTGACATTGGTATCATAATATATGTGTGTGTTAGCCCCTGGCTGAGTCCAACATTGCTTCAAGGGTTTGCTTTCATGGGCAGGGAGAGATCACTCTGGCTGGACTTGGAGTGGAGTTTTGGGCCCTGCCCTTTCCTCCGCCTCCATGCCAGTTCCCTGGAAGAGAGACCCACCCACACCAGACTCAGCTAATTTGCAACCCCAGAATAGATCCAGACCCATCCACTTCAGGCCCACAGCTGCACTGCTCAGCCGGCCCCTTGTGGAAGCAACTCATGGAGCTGACCTCCCGGTAAGGGGGCTCAGCCAACCCCTGGCCGAGTCCAACATTGCTCCAAGGGTTTGCTCTCATGGGTGGGGAGAGACCACGCTGGCTGGACTTGGGCCCTACCCTTTCCTCCACCTCCATACCAGTTGCCCCAGAAGAGACAGACCCACTCACGCCAGACCCACAGCTCCCTTGGTGTGTGGTCGCAAAGCAGTCATGCGATATTCTTAGAAAATGCTGATTTTAGGATAAGGTCCTTCCCAAGATCTTTCACATTTATACATTGTATACAGTTCTAGACAGGTTATAACTTATACCAGTAAGCCTAGCAAGAAACCAGAGCAAACCACACATCATGCAGTCAGTCATTCTCAACATCCTGGTTCCATAATTCCTCAGAGCTCCATACAAGAGAAAACCTTATCTTCCCCCTTTAAGTTTCATCAGTAAATGCTTGAGATGAGAGCCTTCTACTGAGACTATACCACCTACACGGCAAAGCCTGGCAAGCTATCCGTGTTTTATTTACTTGCTATGCCAAAAACTAGTAACAATTATGGACCTCAGTTTCATGACCTGAAGAATGGTTTCAGGCTCCTCCTGTCCCTGGAGCAAGCAGATGCCCTAGGGTTACACTTGCTTGTGACAGGACTCATGGAGATGTTACTAGTGCCCACTCGAGAGCAAACTGATGAACAATGGGAAGACAGTGATAAACAATTAACAACTTATTTGCTCATCTTTATCACTCATTATCTGGGAAATGACAAGAGTCTTAAGAGCTATATGTCAAAAATGGAGACCAAGGCCTAATATATGCTTATTACAAATCACGGTATCACAGGCCTTATGCCAAACAACTATAATTTGTTGTTGAGTGAGAAGGATAAGGGGAAAAGGTGTCACATTGGTAACTCAATAATGTTATGTTTAGGGTTGGTTTATTTTGTGTGTGTATGTGTGTGGAGGGGGAGATTTGAGACATACCTGACAGCTTTGCTCCCAGTTCTGTGCTCAGGGGTCACTCTTGGCAGTATTCCAGGGGCCATCAGTGATGATGGGGATCAATAATGGGTCTGCCACATGCAAGATAAGCACCTAAACTCCCGTACTCTGTCTCCAGTCTGTATCTGTGTACACAGAGGTCAGAGGCCAAGACAAGGCTAGGCAGAAGCCTACCAACTCCTGCTTCCACCTTTGCTAGCAGGAAGCACCGCGTCTCCGTAGCTTGCCACACAGACAAACCCAGATCTGGCTGGTGACTTTGTAGGGATGTTTTTCTTTGTTTTAATGCATTTAATACATGCAAAGTATTGCCACCTAGCCATGTATCAGGCCCCTTACTGTTCATTCTGGACCAAGAGGACACTCTGAAAACTGCACTGAGACCAAGTTTACTACAATTAATTTGTTAGCACAGCATGAATCGAACTAAAAAAAAAAAAAACAGCTCCAAGCCTCCAATGATGCTTAGGAAGCCATGAGGTGCCAGGGATCAAACACTGCACAGGGCAGACAGGAGCAAGTGTGCTAACCCTGCTTTATCTTTAAGGGATCAAAACTATGCTTTATCTTCCAGGGATCAAAGTTTACACATGTTCAGAACACACACTGAGCATGTGTGTTAACCCTGTTCTGTCTCTGAGGCTCCTCTTGGAGGGGGTCGTTTTTTCTGTCACACACAGAAGTGCTTTTAGGGGCTACTCCTGGTTCTGTGCTTGGGAGTTACTTCCTGTGGTGCTTGGAGAACCATGCAGTGCTGAGGGTCAAACCCAGGTGGCCTGCGCCGACTACTTCCACCCCGACCGACCCAGAGGCTTCCCATTCTCCCCACCAGGTGCGTTCGCCCTGCGGGCACTCCCCAAGTCATTCAGTTCCAGATTAAAGGGCTGGAACCTTGAGAAGGGAACAAGCCACACCTAGCTTTTTCGGATCTTCCGCGACCACTTCTACCATGACCGACCCAGAGGTTCCCATTCTCCACATGAGGTGTATTCGCATGTGGGCACTCCCTGAGTCAATCAGTTCCAGGTTAAAGGGCTGGAACTTTGAGAAGGAGACCAAGCCACACCCAGCTTCTTCAGATCTTCAGACGGACCACTTCCACCCCGACAGACCCAGAGGCTTCCCATTCTCCCCCACCAGGTGCGCTTTGCGGTGGGCACTCCCTGAGTCACTCAGTTCCAGATTAAAGGGCTGGAACTTTGAGAAGGGGACCAAGCCACACCCAGCTTCTTCATATCTTCCACTCCAACCCCCTAACTCCGGAACCATCCACCGACACCTCAAAATTCAAAACTGTGCGGACTCACTAGATAGCATCTTCGTGAAATAATATCTATCTACCTGAGATGCCAGTGAGCATTTAAGCCTACACTCTTTGCTATCCATCCCTAACTGAAAAGTAATTCAGGCACCTACTAAATCTACTAAATAGTCATCCAGAACATACATTTTCAACCTATGATAGTCTTGGTAAAACAATGCAGACTTCCTTCAAGGTCAATGATTGAAGTCACTAACACAGATGAGTCAAGCAATAACGATGAGCTATATAACATCTCTGAAAAGGAATTTCGAAAGGAACTGTTAAAGATGCATAAGGAACTCAAAGAAACAATGGAATACAAAGTCAATAAATTACAAGAGGACATGAGAGCAGAATTGAGTAAATTTCAGACTAAAATACAAGCAGAAATGACAGATATTAAAAATGAGGTAAGTGAACTGAAAAAATACAGTGGAAGACCTTCAAAGCAGAGTAATAGCTACTGAAGAAAGAATTAGTGATCTTGAAGAGGAGTTTCAGAGATTCTCTAGACAAATCAGAAGATGGAAAAAAAGACTCACAATCAACGAACAGACTACCAGAGAAAATTGGGGTGAAGCCAAAAGTAACAACATAAGCATCATTGGGGTTCCAGAAGGGCAAGAAGAAAGCCCTGATGAAGAAGAAACTGTCAAAGCCATCATTACTGAAGTTCCCCAAACTGAAGATCTCATGCTCCCAGATACAGGAGGTCCGTAGAATACCAGCTAAAAGAAACCCCAATAAGAATACCCCAAGACACATCCTTATTAAAATGACAACAATGATAGACAGAGAGAGAATACTGAAAGCAGCAAGATCAAAGAAGGAAATTGCATACAAATGAGCATCCCTGAGGTTTACAGCAGACTTCTCTGATGAAACACTCCAAGCCCGAAAACAATTGTGGGATACTGTGAAAAGACTCAATGAGCTGCAGGCCTCACCAAGAATTCTTTACCCAGCTAGACTTACTTTCAGATGTGAAGGAAAGATAAAAAACTTCATGGATAAACAACAACTCAGGAAATTCATAGACTCAAAACCAACTTTAAAAGAAGGATTCAAGAGTCTATTGTAAAATAAGACAACCCAAAACCACAAGTTTAAACAGAAAGATGGCACAAAACCCAAAGACAATAATCTCTCTCAATGCCAACGGTCTAAATGCACGAATTAAGAGACACAGGGTGGCAAAATGGATTAAAAACTGAATCCAACATTCTGCTTCCTACAAGAAACACATCTAAATAATCAGAGCAAACACAGACTCAAAGTCAAAGGCTGGAAGACCATTCTCCACGCAAACAACTCCTCCAAAAAGGCAGGTGTGGCCATACTCCTATCTGACAATATAGACTTCAGGCTGAAAAAGGTTAAAAGGGACAATGAAGGCCATTTCTTATTAATTAAGGGGTATGTATACCAGGAAGAAATAACACTACTAAACATATATGCGCCAAACGAGGGGCCAGCAAAATACTTAAAACGACTATTAATAGACCTCAAAGAAGACATTAACAGTAGCACAATAATAGTTGGAGACTTTAACACTGCCTTATCGTCCATGGATAGATCTATGAGACTGAAACTCACCAGGGAAATACTGAACCTAAACGAAGAAATGGAAGAAAGAGAGCTGGTTGAAAAGCCCTGTAAATATCATCCCAAAAAAGCTGAATACATATTTTTTTCCAGTGCACATGGAACATTCTCCAAGATAGACCATACGCTGATCCACAAAGCATACCTCAACAAAATAAAAAAAGATATAAATTGTGTCAACTATCTTTTCAGATCATGATGCACTGAAAATAGTAGTTAACCATACACAGAAGCAGGGAGTCAAACCAAACACCTGGAAACTGAACATCACACTGTTGAACAACCAATGGGTCATAGAAGAAATCAAACAGGAAATCCACAGATTCCTGGAAGGAAATGAAAATGAGGATACCAACTATCAGAACTGATACCAACTATCAGAACTTGTGGGACACAGCAAAACTTTCCTCTTGTGTTAAGAGGAAAGTTCATAGCTCTGCAAGCATTCATTAGGAAAGAAGAAAAGGCCCACATAAATAACCTGACCTCACAGCTGAAAATATTGGAAAAAGACCTACAAAAAGCAACCCAAGCCTGGCAGAAAGAAGGAAATAATAAAACTTAGGGAGGAAATCAATGAGCTGGAAATAAAAAAAAGAATCAAAAGATTAATAAAACCAAGAGATGGTTCTTTGAAAAAATAAACAAGATCAATAAGCCACTGGCAAGACTTGTAAGGACAGGGAAAGAGAGAACCCAAATAAACTGAATCAGAAATGAAAATGGTGACATCACAACAGAAGCCACAGAAATTAAAAAGATCATCAGAGATTACTTTGAGAACGTGCATGCCACAAAACATGAGAACCTAGAAGAAACAGATAAATTCCTCAAGCCCTATACCGTCCCACGATTGAAACAAGAAGACCTCCAATACCTGAATAAGCCTATCACCATTGAGGAAATTGAAACAGTAATTAAAAGTCTGCCCAAACACAAAAACCCATGTCCAGATGGGTTCACTAGTGAATTCTACCAAACCTTTAAGGAGGACCTACTGCCTTTCCTGTTCAAGCTCTTCCAGAAAATAGAAGAAACAGAAACACTTCCAAACAGGTTCTATGAGGCACACATCACCCTGATACCCAAAGCAGGGAGCGACAACACAAAGAAGGAAAATTACAGATCAATCTCCTTGATAAACACAGATGCTAAGATCTTCAACAAAATACTATCAAACAGAATCTAAAGACTCATCAAAAAGATCATCCATCATGACCAAGTAGGATTCATCCCGGGAATGCAAGGATGGTTCAACATTTGCAAATCAATCAACATAATACATCATATCAATAAGAGAAAAAATAAAAACCATACATCCTATCAATAGATGCAGAAAAAAGAATTTGACAAGATCCAGCACTCATTCATGATTAAAACCCTCCAGAAAAAGGGAATTGAAGGCAGCTTCCTCTAGATAGTCAAAGCCATCTACCAAAAGCCCACAGCGAGTATCATTCTCAATGGGGAAAAATTGAAAGCCTTCCCCTTAAGATCAGGGACACGACAAGGTTACCCTCTCTCACCTCTTTTATTCAATATAGTACTGGAAGTACTCGCCATAGCAATCAGAGAAGAAAAGGACATTAAGGACATCCAGATAGGCAAGGAAGAAATCAAGCTATCATTATTTGCAGATGACATGATATTAAACCTAGAGAACCCTAAACTCTCGACCCAAGAACTCTTAAAGGATAGATATGTATAGTAGAGTGGCAGGGTACAAAATCAATACCCAAAAGTTGGTGGCTTTCCGATACACAAATAATGAAAGAGAAGAAAGGGATATTAAGAAATCGATTCCATTCACAATTGTGCCACAGAAAATCAAATTCCTGGGAATCAGCTTGACCAAGTGTGTAAAGGACCTATACAAAGAGAACTACAAGACACTGCTTCAAGAAATAAAAGAGGACATGAGGAAATGGAGACACATTCCTGCTCATGGATGGGAAGAATTAACATTGTCAAGATGGTAATACTCCCTAGAGCTTTGTACAAATTCAATGCGGTCCCTATAAGGATACCCATGGCATTCTTCAAAGAAATTGACCAAACACTCCTGAAATTTGTATGGAATAATAAACCCCCCAAGGATAGCTAAAGCAATCCTTGGAAAATGAAGATGGGAGGCATCACCTTTCCCAACCTCAAACTGTACTACAAAGCAGTAGTAATTAAAAGTATTGGAATAAAAACAGAACTGTGGACCTATGGAACAGAGTTGAGTATTCTGTCACCCACCTTCAAAGACATGATCAGTTAATCTTTGATAAAGGTGCAAAGAGTCCAAACTGGAGTAAGGGAAAGCCTCTTTAACAAGTGGTCTTAGGAAAACTGGAGAGCTACATGTAGAAAATGAATTTGGACCTGTGTCTAACACCTTGCACAAAAATCAGATGAAAATGGATTAAAGATCTTAATATCATACCTGAATCCATAAAGTATGTTAAAGAAAATATAGGAAAAACCCGTCTATGACATTGAAGCTAAAGACATCTTCAAAGGTGAAACACCATCAACAAAACAACTAGAAGTAAAGATAAACATATGGGACTACATGAAACTAAAGAGCTTCTTCACCTCGAAAGAAACAGTGACCAAGATAGAAAGACAGTCCACAGAATGGGAAAGAATATTCACCCAATAACCATCTGTTAAGGGGTTAATATCCAGGATATATCATGCACTGGTACAACTATATAAGAAGAAAACAGCCAACCCCATTTAAAAATGGGGAGAAGAGATGAACAGAAACTTTGACAAGGAAGAAATTCAAATGGTCAAAAGGCTTATGAAAAAAAACACTCATCATCACTAATCATCAGAGAGATGCAAGTCAAAACAACAATGAGATATCACCTCACACCACAGAGACTGGCCCATATCCAAAAGGATAAAATCAACAAGTGCTGGAGTGGATGCCAGGAAAAGCGGACTCTCATACATTGTTGGTGGGAATGTCGACTTGTACAATCTTTCTGGAAAACAATATGGACATTCCTCCAAAGACTAGAAATTGAGCTCCCTTTTGACCCAGCCATACCACTCCTGGGAATATACCCTGGGAAGCCAAAAACACACAGCGAAATACCATGGTTGTATTCTTCATCAATGTTGTCAATGATGGTATCTTCCCATGTTGCTGCAATGTGCCAAAGAGTTCCCAGTTGGGGTCATTCTGGGAGTTCTCTTCTTAAACTTTGCAGCATTTTCTCCCTGTTGTGTGAAGTAGAATTTTGCATGAAGGAGACAGTGGTCCTACCCTTTTTGGTATTTTGGGACGACAGCAACATCGGTCAGGCAAAACCATCTATTGAAGATGATATGGTCAATTTCAATGTGGAACTGTCCACGAGGAGATTCCCATGTCCAACGTTTCAATTCAGACTTCTGGAACTGTGAGTTCCCATGAATGGTCTTGGTGGACAGATAGTCTCTCACCCTGTTTATTCCATTCTAGGCCATGGGTCCTGTTGTGGAGTTCTTCGGCTGTTCTTCTCGAGTCCTATCATGGCATTAAAAGCACCGACTATGATCTGGTACAAGGTGTGATCCCGGCTCAGTGGCGGTGATGCGGAGTTGTGAGCTGGGCAGTGATAGCTCCCCATCTCAGTTCCCCAGCAGCTTGGGAGTGGCAGAAGCAGCCGTGCAAGGGCGCCGATGGTGCGCCCTAGCTTGTGGAGCTCGTGGACAATAGCGCTGCGGATCGATCGCGAGGCAGGCCCCCTGCGGCCGGGTACTGGCCATGTGGGCGGCATGGTAAGGCTGTGGTGAGCAGCAACAGTGAGGCCGGGGAGCCTCTTGGCTTGCAGGCCCGTTCCTCGGGTCCAGTCAGCAGGGCTACACGATGACAACACCCGGTGGTCATCTTTCTTCACCATCTTTACTGCTGCCATGTTCACTGTGCTCTATAAGGACCACCAGTGGGATGACCGGGGCATAGGTCATGTGTCCTCTGTCTATGTGGAGTGGCTGAAGAGCATGTCCTGCTCATCAGGGCAGAGAGCGACATCATACTCAGCGATGCTCAGGGGTTACTCTTGGTTCTGCACTCAGGAATTACTCCTGGCAGTGCTTAACCCAGCAAGCAACTAAGAGTATACCGCCCGCACGGCAGACCCTGGCAAGCTGTCCGATGCATATTCGAAATTCCAAAACCAGTAATAAAAAATGTTCATCTTCCTGACCCTGAAAAAAGTCCTTAATATGGCAGCACTAAGAAGGACGAACAAGGAGGGCCAGATAAAATTTCAGGGCCATACTAAGCTGCCAAAACAAAGGAGGACTAAAATGACTATCTGTACTTTCAATGCACGTACCTGGCAATGGCAGCATATATCGAGGACCTGATGGTGCAAACGCAAGAGATCAACTATGACATCATTGGTCTTACTGAGACAAGGAGGTGTCAATTGCATCACGCCGTTTTTGACACCCTAGAAGAACTGTTCCTCGGAACATGCGACAAAAAGAGGTGTTGGTGGCGTTTGTGTCCTTGTCAACACAAATATGGCCATGAACATTGATTCATTTGAATACCTAACAAACCGGATAGGATGATTACACTTGAAGAGATGTCGCCCACTGCCAGCAATTTCTATCTTCATTGTCTATGCACCAATATCCACATACAAGGAAGAAGAAATTGAGACATTCTACATGGAACTGGAGTTCTATAAAAAACATCACACCTTCTTCTTTCTTCTTCTTCTTGCTCTTCTTCTTGTTTTTCTTGTTCTTCTTCTTCCTCCTTCTCCTCCTCCTCCTTCTCCTCCTCCTCCTCCTCCTCCTCCTTCTTTCTTCTTCTTCTTGCTTTTTGGGTCATACCTGGCAATGCTCAGGGGTTCCTTCTGGCTCTGTACTCAGGAATTACTCCTGGCAATGCTCAGGGACCATAAGGGATGCCGGGGATTGAACTTGGGTCGGCCGGCAGCATGAAAGGCAAACACCCTCCCAGCTACACTAGTACTCTGGCAGTCTAGACTGGTACTCTAGACTACCCCTGGCAGTCTTCTTCCTGACGTTCTTCACAGCGCATCCAGTTATCCTCCAGGAGCCAGAATCTGCTAGGGCTATAAGCTACCTCACCTTCTTGGCTCTCAAGTTCGTTTCCTCAAGTACAAGGAGATTGCCCTCTACTTCTTTTAAACCTCTTAATTCAACCATATACCTTTTTTCTTCCTTTGACAAAAACGCTAACTTGACCTGTAGACAACTTTTATTGTTGCAAGGAATAAATTAAAATTCACACACCTCCATCCATACATATGAAATTACTAATATTTGAATTTAGTATGCTTAGTCTTGATTTGTTCCATGACTTCTTCCATGAATTCATACTTCTAAGACAGTAACATTAGGGTTCACATCTCTAAGCACCTCAAGAACAGAATGTACATCTAAACTTAATGCATTAATGGAAATTATCTGTAGGGACATGTTTGAGGCCACACTTGTACTTGGAAACCACATGGTGCTGAAGATCAAACTTGGGGCACCCATGCCTAGTTTGCTGAACTATCTCCCTGACCTTTGGGGTCCCCCTCCCAGAAATATGAAGGCTGGAGAGATAATATAGTGCATTAGGTGCTTGTCTTGCATATGGCTAAGCTGAATTCAATCTCTAGCACTCCACTCCATATGGTTTTCCAAGCATTGCCAGGAGTGACCTGAACACAGATTCAAGAGCAAGCCTGAGCACCACCTGGTGTGCCCCTCTCACATCCCCTCCCCCAAAAAAACCCAACTCCTTCAAAATCACAGAACATGAAAGACTTTAAAATGCTATAATAATACTTAGTAAACAACAATCTCTTCCACTCCTCATTCCAAACTTTCAGAAGTCCCTCCCAGAGCTATTCCTATCAGTACTAACAGTGAATAATCCACCAGGGTCCTGCCTGGGAGTGCAGATATGCATAACCTCGAGTCCCTCCTTCTTGTCTGGCTTATCCTATTACAGGTGAGTGCTTACACTCTGCAGCTTCCCCCTGCTCTGTTTGTCCCTGACTTTACTATTCTCTGGGGATTATTCGCCATCAGCACATTTAGTATGTTAATTTTGTGTTTTCCTCTCTACATTGCAGATTCTAACTGATCTAGGTTCAAATCCTACAGCTCCAGGGCCCTGGACAAATAATATTCTTCTGTCCCCAGGATATAGTCTTATTCTTAAAAAGAATGAGAGGCCACCTGCATAGGGCCTTGTAAAGTGCTAGGCCCACAGTGACTGGAGGCCCACACTGAGTTATTCTGACTCCTGCTTGCTGGCCTCCTCAGGGTCCCAGCTGTTCACAGCAGGGATACATAATCAGCATGATTCAAGTCCTGCTGTCACTCTTCATGACATGTTAGGGGCATGTCCTGGCCCATTTCAGAAGACAACTCTCGACTAGAGGGTGATTAGGTCATTTAGTGTCTTGAAGCAAACACCACAGCAGCATGTCTGCTCACATGGAGATCTGAGAGAATCCGAGACTGTGATTCAGTTTGTGAATGCTGAGTGCCAGGCCCAGAGCGAAGCATTTGTTTGTCCACACTTGACATCTCTGTTCTCGCCCCAACACCATCCGCTTTCTTCCTCTTCTGTTTCTACTGTCTGCTTGAAGTGAAAAACTCAGTAGCCTAGCAGGTGATTACCTCGTATAGAAAAAGGCACCTTATGCGGACAATAGAATGACTAATCACATGAGCTCAGGCTCTTATCAATGCTATCAATTCCCCTTACAGAGGTGTCTTTGCAACTCTGAGTCATAGAGTTGGAGCAAGATGGCAGTGGGGCTAGGGCAAGGGGTAAAAATCACAGGGAAAGACAGTTCTAGCTAATGGCTACTCGGAAAACCAGGAATATGGCAAGCAAGAAACCCTTTTCCCTGCATTATAAACAAACATCTAAGAGCTTTCCCAGGGCACCCAGATATGAGTGGGCAGCCAGGCCAGAAGGAAGCTACACACAAAGGCTGTCCCACCTTCATGTTCCCTCATACCTGCTCATACCAGAGTCCGCCCCACCTTCATGTTCCCTCATACCTGCTCATACTAGAGGCCGCCCCACCTTCATGTTCCTCATACCTGTCCATACCAGAGTCCGCCCCCACCTTCATGTTCCCTCATACCTGCCCATACCAGAGTCCGCCCCACCTTCATGTTCCCTCATACCTGCTCATACTAGAGGCCGCCCCACCTTCATGTTCCCTCATACCTGCCCATACCAGAGTCCGCCCCACCTTCATGTTCCCTCATACCTGCTCATACTAGAGGCCGCCCCACCTTCATGTTCCCTCATACCTGCCCATACCAGAGTCCGCCCCACCTTCATGTTCCTTCATACCTGCTCATACTAGAGGCCGCCCCACCTTCATGTTCCCTCATACCTGTCCATACCAGAGTCCGCCCCACCTTCATGTTCCTTCATACCTACTCATCTAGAGGCCGCCCCACCTTCATGTTCCCTCATACCTGTCCATACCAGAGTCCGCCCCACCTTCATGTTCCTTCATACCTGCTCATACTAGAGTCCGCCCCACCTTCATGTTCCCTCATACCTGCTCATACTAGAGGCTGCCCCACCTTCATGTTCCCTCATACCTGTCCATACCAGAGTCCGCCCCACCTTCATGTTCCCTCATACCTGCTCATACTAGAGGCCGCCCCACCTTCATGTTCCCTCATACCTGCTCATACTAGAGGCTGCCCCCACCTTCATGTCCCCTCATACCTGTCCATACCAGAGTCCGCCCCACCTTCATGTTCCCTCATACCTGCTCATACTAGAGGCTGCCCCACCTTATGTCCCTCTACCTGTCCATACCAGAGTCCGCCACCTTCAGTTCCCTCATACCTGCTCATTAGAGTCTGCCCCACCTTCATGTTCCTCATACCTGCTCATACTAGAGGCTGCCCCACCTTCATGTCTTACTGTCTAGAGTCGCCATATGTCCTCATACCTGCATACTAGAGTCCGCCCACCTTCATGTTCCTCATACCTGCTCATACTAGAGGCCGCCCCACCTTCATGTTCCCTCATACCTGTCCATACCAGAGTCCGCCCCACCTTCATGTTCCCTCATACCTGCTCATACTAGAGGCCGCCCCACCTTCATGTTCCCTCATACCTGCTCATACTAGAGGCTGCCCCACCTTCATGTCCCCTCATACCTGTCCATACCAGAGTCCGCCCCACCTTCATGTTCCCTCATACCTGCTCATACTAGAGGCTGCCCCACCTTCATGTCCCCTCATACCTGTCCATACCAGAGTCCGCCCCACCTTCATGTTCCCTCATACCTGCTCATACTAGAGTCCGCCCCACCTTCATGTTCCCTCATACCTGCTCATACTAGAGGCTGCCCCACCTTCATGTCCCCTCATACCTGTCCATACCAGAGTCCGCCCCACCTTCATGTTCCCTCATACCTGCTCATACTAGAGTCCGCCCCACCTTCATGTTCCCTCATACTCATACTAGAGGCTGCCCACCTCATGTCCCTCATACCTGTCCATACCAGAGTCCGCCCACCTTCATGTTCTCATACCTGCTCATACTAGAGGCCGCCCCACCTTTATGTTCCCTTGTCTCCAGAGGCTGCCCCACCTTCATGTTCCTCATACCTGCATCCAGAGTCCGCACTTCATGTTCCTCATACTGTATACTAGAGGGGCTGCCCCACCTTCATGTTCCCTCATACCTGCTCATACCAGAGGCTGCCCCACCTTCATGTTGCCTCATACCTGCTCATACTAGAGGGCTGCCCCACCTTCATGTTCCCTCATACCTGTCCATACCAGGTCCGCCCACCTTCATGTTCCTCATACCTGCCCATACTAGGGCGCCCACCTTCATGTCCTCATCCTGCTATACTAGAGGCCGCCCACCTTCATGTTCCTCATACCTGCCCATACCAGAGGCTGCCCCACCTTCATGTTGCCTCATACCTGCCCATAGAATATCTTCTGAATAAATTGAAGGGATCCACTTTCTTTCCTTCAGAAGGAAAAGCAAACATTATTTCCAAACTGAAAAACCTTAGCATATGTACTTATGGTAAGACCATATCAGGCGGTCTGCAGCTATCACGCTAGACAGACTGTGCCAGCTGGAGAAGGTGCTCAGTGATGTCCTTGCACATGAGGTGAAACTGAACCCACAACACCAAAGCGTTTCTCTCCCTGTGTCCCAGAGATGCAGGGCAGCTCCCTCCATACCAACTATCACCTAGGTGTGTGGCACATTTGTCCCTTCAATGGCTTTATGCTGCGCTTGCGAGGGTAAGTCACATGAGAGGGAGAAGAAACCAGTCATTCACACCAAATGACATTCAGTGAGTCCAAGTGGTGGCTGTCCAATATGATTGTCCAAACATATCTGGTGCCCAGAATGTTCAGCTCAGCACACTGAGAGTCTTAATTGGAAATTCCAACATTGTCAATTCTGGAAAGTGCATCCAACTTCCATGTTTGCTGTGAAGTATATCCAAGAACTGATGCGGGGCTGCTCCCCTGCCAGGACAGGCATGGTCATAGCAGATGGAGACCATCCTTGTGAGGCGCCTTTTCCTTGCCTGGGCACATGGACAGGCCTTCTCCACACACAGCATGAATGCTCAAACATCCCAAGAACGCAGTCCACACTGAAACAATTTCTCTATCCACGCGGACTTCAAATGCGGCATCTCCAGTCCAACACAGCCCACCATTTATGTCCTGCGAACACCTACCAATTAATATCTTTCTACCAGTTATGGATGACAGCCAGACACTCATTACTGCTTCCTTATAACAGATGTTCCTCACCAGGAACCCAGCTACATGAGTTGTCAAGGCCTAGGCAGAGAAGGGCTGCACAAATGTGTTTTCCTTCCTGCCATCGCCTCCTCACTTCTCCCCGATCCACTCAGGAGTGTAGGAATGCTCTGGCAGCCTGCCCAGTGCTGAGCACTTGGGGTAGGGCAGGCTGGGCAATTAACATTGGAATTCACTTCGTTATATATGCCAAGGCCTGTCCCTGGCACATTTTAAACATGACTCCATGGCCTTAGTCTCAAGGCATTTATTATTTCTGACTGAGTTTTTTTCAATTTTCAGAGGATTGAGATACAGGTTAAGGGGAATATCCAACAAGTTAAACTGAGTAAATTCAGCTTCAGGTGTTAAAAAAAGCTACTGAATTACCACATTCTGTATCATAAATTTATGACATGTATTATAAAGCAAAAGTCTCCTTATGGAGCTGGGGGTCTGGCACACAGGTGAGGCCGGGGTCTGTCACACAGGTGAGATGTGCACACTTTGCACATACCAGAGGCCAATTCAATGCCCAGTACTGTATGTTCCCCCCAGCCCCACCAAGTATGCCCACTGATGCCCAGCACTGCAGGGCCTGACCACTGAACCATGGAGACCAACTGGCCAGGTAACCCCAGGAGTAACCCTGGGCCCTTCAGAGCTCTGTTAGGAGGGACTCCTCAAAATATCCTTTCTACCAAACTTACATGCTCAGGTATGTGAGTGTAAATGAGAGGTTAGGGCCCAGAGTGCATGGCATATGGAGGCCAGGGTCGATCTGTGACACTGCAGGGTCCTCTGAACATCTCTGGGAATGAATCCTAATCTCTGAGACTATAGTAGATGCCAGTAGTGCTGTATGCTGTATGTGCCCAAAGAAGAAAAACAACAAACAAACAAAGGGTCACTGTTTATACTGATGACTTCTACAATTTCATCTCTCAAGCCTCATTTAAGAAAGGACACCAGCAAAATTCAATCTATAAAATTTAATAGCTGATCTTTTGGCGTGAAAAATATTATCTTCTATATAACCAATAATTTCAATTTTTCAAAATAACGTACATCAAATAAGGTAAGCTTGATCTGTCATTAAATTAGCTTTCTACTGTTTTAATAAGATATTTAAGTAAAAATAATAATTTTAATCAATAAAGATAAGGTTTTTAAATGACAGTTCTCATATTGTCCCCATCCAAATACACAAATGAATTCTGGAATGGGGATTCTCAGGAAAGGGCCTTCTAGAGCAAGGCTGTATAGGAAGATATATGGAGAGAGGAGCTATCTGTGCTGGGAGAGGGCAAAGGTTCATGGGCTGTGGTGACTCCTGACCTCACTACCTCAGCTGCAATGACCTCTGGCCTGCACCCACTCCCTCAGGGCTGCAGTGACCTCTGACCTACATCCTCAGGTCTTCAGTGACCTTTGACCCACACCCACTCTCTTGGGCCCTTCCACTCCTCCCTTACAGAGTGTAACAGCGTGGACTTGACCTGCGGTCATGGGAGCCTGGAGACTCTAGGTTCACAAGAGACCCTTCTCTGTCCAACAGAACTGCCTGGAGCCTGGTGAGAGGGGAAAGATGTGACTGATGTGGGTGAGGACAAGAGTCCCCTTTCAAACAGGCCAGGCCCCAGTATGACCCTAGGGTTGGGAAGGACTAATGTAGAGTCTCTACTAGCTGGCTTCAAATTAGTGCTCAAAGCAAGCACATCTGTACATGTTACTATAAAGAAGCATCCTCTCTATGGAGCTTTCGCAATGACACCCTGGCTCTGTTCTGTGGAGTCAGTTCCACTGGACCCCCATAACTATGGCTGCCACATGGTCACTGAAAGCTCCCCTGCTTCCACTCCCCTCCTTCTGGCTTCTGGGTCACACCTCCTGCCCTCCAGGGAGAAGGGAGCCTACAGAGAGCAGAGAAACCAGCACAGAGCAGGAGGGCTGAGGAGCACCTGTGAATTTGGTTTCCTCACTTAGGGGGGGAGGCTCTAGCCCAGCTGAATAGAGTAGAGAGCAGCTGTAGCTTCATGGTAACTCAGCTGCCTCCTGCCCTTACACCTGGCCTCTGTGTACAATTCTGTCCTTGGCTGAGCCATCCAACATCTGGCAAGAAACCAGGTCCACGCTGCACCTATCAGCAAACACATCCCAGGATGATTACGGCAGGCACCCATGTGCAGTGCATCTGACAGCCTCATGCCCCCTAACAAACTGAAACCAAATAGGTGGCTTGACACTCTAAGAGGCTTTGGAGAGTAATCTTGTCTTCAGATTCCCAGAGGATCCAATAAACTCAAGACAGCACATTCCCAGAAACAGGGAGAAACTGTCACCCAGAATGGAACAAAAGTCCCTAGTGACAAACTTCCACATAGTGTCAGGCATGACAAAAGCAGAACTCACCTGCACCAACCATGGGGGACCAAAGCCCAGTAACAATGACTCTGATCCCAAAGATGAGGAAATGCAGAGATGAAAAAGCAGCAGAATGTGAGAAGCAGAAGAATCAAATTGTGAGCTTGAAGACAAAACGCACAAACCAAAATGCTCCCACCAAAAAACAAATGAAGAATAAATAAAAATGAAGAAAATATCAGAGACAGCTTGAAAAGAAACAGTATCACAATGATACAAGTTTCAAGGTCCCAATAGCTTCAATTCCACATCTCAAACCCTCTAACCTCCCAGGCTGACTCCACTCTCAGCACTGTAACTGCTCACAGATGCTCGTCCCTGAACTGTGCAGCTGAATATGCGGCTTTGACAGCTCTATGATCTCTCCTCACATGTCACTGGGAGGGAGACCAGCAGGGAGAAAATGGGCAATGTCCAGCCTAACCCCTGAGACTCCAGGGGCTAATTATAAAGTTTCATCCTCAACAGAACAGGAGCTCAGCAAACGTAGGGGAAGCCACACAGAAGCCACCATCTTGGTGAGGGAACTAACAGCACAGAAGGCTTGACCAGCACCAACAAGCTCTGCTAACTCTCAGGGAATGACTTTAGTGACATCACAGTGAGAAAGTTTAATAACCTCCAAAAAATTATGGCACAGGTAGTCAGCAATACACAACAAAGTATGAGCAGAAATTAGAAAACTGCAATCAGAAGTTCTGGAAATGAAGAATATGGTAGTTGATGTGAAAAACTTAATACATATATAGGATGAGCAGCGTAAAAACAGGAACTGAGGAAAATATCAGTAAGTGCCAAGATAAGATGCAGGAAACCTCTCAGAAACAACTGAAGTTAGAAGAGTCTGGAAATAAATGAAAAGAATACCAGGGAACTTTGGATGACTTTAAAAGAAACAGGAGGAGAATCTAATGAAGAACCACTCGTTAATCACAGACAAGAATGTCCCAGAGTTGGCCTGCCACCCCAATGGAGCATTGGAGGCCAGGAAAACCTCATGCACCACAATCACAGCCATTTTCAAGGTCTGGGCTCCAAAAATCGTCAGAGCCCGGCCCAAGAGAGAAGCTGATTTCAAGATCAGGTATGTGGGTGGCAGCAGCTAAACTCACCAGACTTTCATGGAACTAGATCTGGGGGCCCTTACCCCACCACCCCACCTTAGTCCCCTCTGGAAGGCCAGGTAGGCCTGCCTGCAAACTGCTTCTGGCGCTGTCAGCCATGATCCGGAGACAAGACACACAGTAGAGCTGCTGCCAGCTCTCCCCCATGGTGCACAGCCATTTTGCTGCTGCGCAATATCTCAAAGTCAGGTATACTGATGTGTTGGGGAGACTCTGGGGTCCCCAACAATATCAGGATAGAAATTCTCCTCTACCTCCGAGGATGCTAGGGGAACAGATGAAAACTCATGAGTCTGGCGTAGTTCCAAAAAGGATTTTAAAAGTACTACCACCACAATCCAATATAATGAAAGAATTAGCTCTGGTCAGAACTCAGACCATACAAGAGAGCCCAAGTCTCCCACCAAAGAGGATCCTACCAGAAAAGAGTCCTACCCAAAAAGGAGGGGAAAAGATGAGAATGACTCAAGTCAGTCCCTTTATATACACCAAAGTAATTCTAACTGTTGACAGGGAGGGTCCTGTCAACAAAGAACCATAAACAGCTTCTAGATAGTAGAAGAGTATAGAAGGGTGGTGCCACACCCTATTATGGTATAAGAAAAGGAGTATGCCAAGGACTAATCCATTCTTCAGAGATTATCTCTTATGTAAAACACTGGAGAGAGAGAGGGGGGGGTCTGGTATAAAGTAATATATCTTAATTTCATGGGTTTCATGTAATCTAGATGGTACCCACAAGGTCCTTCTTATTTATTATCTGCACCAGGGTGATTCTGAGTATCTCAATCTCTGTATACTGAAAGGGTCACACTCACCTGCTTGAGGGCAAACTAGTATGATCCTTCCTATAATTTTAAATGATAGTCTCAACGCAGCCACTCAGGGTGGCAGTATCCTGGAAAATTCTAACTTCCCCACACTGGGTGCAGTGGATATAAAGAGGAGCTGTGCCCAATATAGATAACATAGAAGTGTTAGTATATGTATAATAATAAGTCAGAAGTTATTCAGAGTCAAGGTGACTTCTGTAACTGCCACTGCCTCTATCAGTGTTAATATAGAAGAGAGATCTCATTAGAATAAGCTTTAGCTTAAGAACATGCAAATAGATTAAGCAGTGAGCAAAGCTCCCAAGCTAGCTAAGCCTGTCATCCAACACTGATGTGTCAGGGAACGTCGCCGGGTCCCCGACAGTGTCAGGACAGAGGTTGTCTTCTACCTCCGAGGACGCCGGGAGAAAGATGAAAACTCACGAGTCTGGTGCAGTTCCAAAAATGGCTTTTAATAGTACCAAAGCTCTTCCACAGCAATCCAATATAATGAACAAACTCTAGCTCTGGTCGAACTTAGACCATACAAAAGAGCCTAAGTCTCCCACCAAAGAGAGAGGATGTCACCCGAGCTGAGTCCTACCCAGAAGGAGCAAAAGGCCAAAGAGCAAAAGGCCAAAGCCAAAAGCCAAAAGCCGCGGGAGCCAAAAGCTGAAGGCTGAGGAACCAAAAGGCAAAAGGTGAAGGGGCCTCAAGTCAGCCCCCTTATATACACCAAAGTAATCCAATCGGGAGGTTGTCATGTCAACAAAGAACCCTAAACAGAGTGTAGTGCCACACCTTATTGCAGGTATAAACAAAGGTTACACCAAGGACTAATCCCGAGATTATCTCTTATGTAAAACACTGGAGAGAGAGGGGGCTGATATAAAGTAATACATCTTAACTTCATGAGCTTCATGTAATCTAGATGGTACCCACAAGGTCCTTATTATTATCTACACCAGGGTGATTCTGAGTATCTTGTTCTCATGTACTGAAAGGGTCATACTCGCCTGCTTAGAGCAAACTAGTATGATCCTTCCTATAGTCTTCCTTTAGTCCCAGCGTAGCCAGGGTGGTAGTCTCCTGGTAAATTCTAACTGTCCCACATTGGGTGCAGTGGGTATAAAGAGGAGCTGTGCCCAATCTAGAAAACATAGAAGTCTTAGTAGATGTATAAGTCAGAAGTTATTCAACCAAGGTGACTTCTGTAACTGCCACACCCTCTAGCAGTGTTTACATAGAAGAGAGATCTCATTAGAATGAACCTTGGCTTAAATAAGATTAAGCTGGGAGTGAGCAAAACAACAAAACTCCCAGATTAGCTAAACCTGTCCTCCAACACTGATGTACCAAGTATCCTATCACATTTCATAGAATCAAGTATGAGGCATACAATCACAAGTGTTTGGTCATGATGTCTGATCTGAGGGAACATCTGAATAATTTTTATACAGTGGGCTCAAATGGCACAATGGAGATTCAATGAATTCCACTGACTTTCATCTAAGAATATGCTAATCGACCCGTATTTTTAGAACTAGCTCCAACAAGCAACATAGAATAGACTATTGAGTGTATGCTTAGGACAGGCTCAAACAGAGGTTGAGAAAAAGTTGAAATAAGTGTTGTCCATAGGTGCAGTGGTGGTGGGTTTGGGGTTGACTAGAGCAAACCCACTACGTATACATTCTAAAAACTCAGAAAATGAATGCAAGAACAGAAAAGAGCTAGAGTCACACATAACAACCTAAAAAAAAAGTCATGACTTAATCAGTACCATTCCCGTATATGGGCTGCAATGGTCAATATAATCAATGCTGGCTAAGGGAATAGATATGGGGGATAGGGGATGAGTGGGAAATGAGGGTCTCTGGTGGTGGTGGCAGGACACTGGTGGTGGGATTAGTGTTGAAAAATGAATTGTTCTAAAAACTGTACTGTGAAAAACTTAGCACTTTGTAATTCATGGTGTTCAAATAAAGTTAAAAATAAAAAAATAAGTTAAAAGAATTTCCTAGAGAAGGGGAATGAAGTCATCCAGAAACTAGAGACCAGATCCAAGAATCACTTGATCACTTGCTCACTTGACATCCCATTACTCATCAATTTGCTCGAGCAGGCACCACTAATATTTCCATTTGACCCTATCACGTGCCAGTGTAGCCCAATGGCATCTGGTTGCCCCAGGAATACACAGAGCCTCAAACCGTTTGTTCAGGGTCTTGATGAAGAAGTCTGACCATCTTGTAGGTGGGCGGCCACGTGATCTTTTGACATCCCGTGTGATCCAGTCAGTAACAGCTTTAGTCGAGCAAACATCTCCAAATCGCATTACATGTCCAGCCCATCTGATTTTCGATGACTTGGCAAATGAGACAGCATCCCCTGACTCTGGAACAGTGACGGAGATTCCTTCTCTCACTTGAATGAAGCATGATATTCCAAGCATGGCTCTTTCAATTGCTCTTTGGGGAGACCCGAATAACATTCTCATCCTGCTTTCATAGGGCCCAGGTCCCTGAGACATATGTGAATGCAGGGTGAATGGTGGAGTTGAAGAGATGTGCCCGGAGCTGGAGGTTCTTTGTCTTTTTAGCTATTTCTTCAATGCCTTTGAAGGGCATTCCATGCCACTATCTTCCTCCTGCACAGCTCAGGTTTTAGGTCCTTCACCATGTCAACTTCTCGACCTAGATACACATAACTGCTGCATTCAGAGATGTTTGTTCCTTTGAGAGTGAATGGGGCCTCTGGGACTAGTTCATTTTTCATTAAGATAGTTTGGATGAGATTTACCTGTAGACCTATCTTTCCACATTCTCGGTTGAAGTCAGCCAGCATTTGTGCCGCTTGGCTAATGTCTGAGTGTTATTAGAACGATGTCATCAGCGAAGCAGAGGTGGTTGAATTGCCGACTGTCTATCTTCACTCCCATTCCC
>JAJIBD010008544.1:0-65566 GCA_021461705.1 Cryptotis parvus | reverse complement strand
AGCCTGCCTCTACGGCAAAGTTTATTATCTTTCCCTATCCCAAATATAAACATCTTTGTAATTGTATATCTCACAGTGGTATAATAAAATATCTTTAAAAATAAAATAGAATAAAAAATTAAAAAAATAAAAGGAAACAATGTGCTAATAATTATTGAAAATGAAAATACCAGCCTAAAATTGATCACTGAATATAGTCAAAAGGGATATACACGATAACCTCTAAATGTATGTATTCCAATCCACAATGTGTAAAAAGGGAGGGAGGGAGGGAGAGAGAGAGAGAGAGAGAGAGAGAGAGAGAGAGAGAGAATAAAAATAAAGAACCCGCCATAGAGGCAGGCTAGGGGGAGGGGAGAATTGGGGACATTGGTGGTGGGAAATGGGCACCAGTGGAAGGATGGGTGCTGAAACACTGTATGCCCGAAACATGAATATCTTTGTAACTGTATATCTCAAGGTGGTATAATAAAATATTTTAAAAAATTTAAAAATGACCAATTCTCCAGCTAAAAATAACTTAAATAGCTGTATGAAATATTTCACTGTATCACTGTCTTCCCATTGTTCATAGATTTGCTCAAGTGGGCACTAGAAACATCTCCATTAGTCCTGTCACAAGCAAGTGTAACCCAAGGGCATCTACTTGCTCCAGGGACAGGAGGAGCCCGAAATCATGGGCTCTGGGGAACTATGGAGTCTGCATGATGTGTGGTTTCTCTGGTTTCTTGCTAGGCTTACTGGTATCAGTTAGAACCTGTCTAGAACTGTATACAATGTACAAATGTGAAAGATCTTGGGAAGGACCTTATCCTAAAATCAGCATTCTCTAAGAATATCTCACGGCCGCTTTGCAGCTGCGCCGCCAAGGGAGCTGTGGGTCTGGCGTGGGTGGGTCTCTCTCTTCCCGGGCAACTGGCATGGAGGCAGAGGAAAGGGCAGGGCCCAAAACTCCACTCTGAGTCCGGCCAGCGTGGTCTCTCCCCCGCCCATTAGAGCAAACCCTTGGAGCAATGTTGAACTCAGCCAGGGATTGGCTGAGCCCTTACCGGGAGGTCTGCTCCATGGGTTGCTTCCACATGGGGCTGGCGGAGCAGCGCAGCTGTGGGTCTGAAGTGGATGGGTCTAGATCTCTCTCGGGGTTGCAAATTAGCAAAGCATATTAAATATACACTGGAATATTAAATACTTAAATTAACTGTAGGTGAGCTACTTTTTAAATCATAGTGTTTAAAGTTAAAAGATAAAAAACTTTCCTGGACATAAATCATTATTCATTATGTATATTAAAATATTTACTGATACTCTGGATTTGCTCTTTAAGTATTCTAAGTTTTCAGTACATTTAAGAAAGTAACACTATATTATAATATTAAGTTTCAGATGTGCATCATTGAAAATAATGGAGGGATTTATACTTAGTATACCACATTAAGTTCATCACTGGAAGTCCAATGCTTTTTCATTGTTGATGTTTTTTTAGGAATTGAAACTCTTCACTGTAATATAATGCTTCATATTTTAAACAACTTTAGTGGACTTGTTTGCATAATGTTTTAATTTTATTCATAATCGAGTGAATTTGGAATATTTATAGTTTATGCTTTTAATAGTTTTTAGTGAAAGTGCTTGCAAACCTAGGATAGGAGTATGGATAGTTACCTGACTCCATTTTATCCCTCCCAGATTAGTGAAGTTTTAAAAATTTTTTGCTCAGTTTCTTAGACTTTCAATATCCTTGATTATGATTAGCAGGTAAATCAAGGAGGAAGCTACTACTCCCAAACTCTAGATTCTTCTCTCTTTTCTCCCAGAAGTTTCCTCTCCTCTTTCAGAAGGGCTCTCTATATCACTGTCTTGGTGTCTGTGTCTAATGTCTGAGATTTAAAATTTGTTTTTCATTATATTGCATCACATTAATATACAGTTACACAGTTACAAAGTTGTTAATGATAGAGTTTAAGTCATACAATGTTTTAACACCCATCCCTTCACCAGTGAACATTTCCTGCCACCAATGTCCCCAGTTTCCTCCTGACCCCCAGCATGCTTATATGAAAGACTCACTCTCTCCCTCCCTCTCTCTCCCTTCCTCCCTCCTTTCTTCCTTTCTCTCTCCTCTCCTTTTCTTTTAGACACTGTGGTTTGCAATGGTGTTACTGAAAGGTTATCATGCATATAACTTTACTTCCTTTCAGCACCCAGTTCTTATTCAGAGTGATCTTTTGCAAACATTTTAATGGGTTTGCTCTCATGGGCGGGGAGAGACCACGCTGGCCAGACTTGGAGTGGAGTTTTGGGCCATGCCCTTTCCTCTGCCTCCATGCCAGTTGCCCCGGAAGAGAGCCCACTGATGCCAGACCCACAGGTCCTTTGGCGCTGCGCAATATTTTTAGAGAATGCTGATTTTAGGATAAGGTCCTTCCCAAGATCTTTCACATTTATACATTGTGTACAGTTCTAGACAGGTTCTAACTGATACCAGTAAGCCTAGCAAGAAGCCAGAGCAAACCACACATCATGCAGTCAGTCATTTTTAACATCCAGACTCCATAGTTCCTCAGAGCTCCATCCAAGAGAAAACCTGATCTCCCCCCTTTAAGTTTCATCAGTAAATGCTCAAGATGAGAGCATTCTACTGAGACTATACTACCTACACGGCAAAGCCTGGCAAGCTACCCGTGTTTTATTTACTTGTTATGCCAAAAACTAGTAACAATTATGGACCTCAGTTCCATGACCTGAAGAATGATTTCGGGGCTCCTCCTGTCCCTGGAGCAAGTAGATGCCCTTGGGTTACACTTGCTTGTGACAGGACTAATGGAGATGTTACTAGTGCCCACTGAGCAAATCGATGAATAATGGGAAGACAGTGATACAGTGATACAGTGATATTTAATATACACCAGTCCCACCACCAATGTGCCCTTACCACTACCAAAGACCCTCATCAGAAAAAAAATTAATTCCTATAAATCAAATTATTCAACAGGTAAAAGAACAGGAAATCTGGGCATAACTCTTTATAAATGTAAAAGTACATTTTTTATATTTTATTATACCACCATGCGATATACACTTACAAAGATGTTCATTAGATGTTCATATTTGGGTTTTGGTCATACAGTGTTCCAGCACCCATCCCTCCACCAGTGCCCATTTCCCACCTAATATCCCCGATTCCCTCCCCCACCCCACTCAGCCTGCCTCTATGGCTGGTTCTAAAAGTACATTTTTCAAAAGAAAAAGAAAATGTACTTAAATGAGTAATAAGAATATAATGTGTTCAATTTCATTAGTCACTAGAGAATTTCAGAAAAATGAAATAGCACTAACTTATCCAGTAGAATAAAAAAGGCTTAAAACAATACACAAAAAGGGAGGAAGAGGAGGGAAGGAGGGAGGGAGAGGGAGAGAAAGAAAGAGAAAAGAGGACAGAGAAGTGCCTTCTATAGAAGCAGATAGGGAGGAGGGAGAGAGAGGTAGGGAATTGAGAGGGGACATCAGTGTCGGGAAGGGTGCACTGGTGAAGGGATGGGTGCTGGAACACTGTATGACTGAAACCCAATCATGAACAGCTTTGTAATTATAGTTTTTAATTAAAATAAAGTGATCAAGGGAATGTGACAGGACATATGGAGATGTTACTGGTGCCTACTCGAGCAAATCGATGAACAACGGAAAACAAGTGATACAAGTGATAAACAATTTATAAAAAGGCTTAGAGGCTAGAGAGATAGTACAGCAGATAAGAGGCTTTCCTTGGATGTAGCCAGCCCAGGTTTGATCCCTGGCACCCCATCTGGTCCCCTGAGCCAGTCAGGAGAGATCCCTGAGGTCAGAGCCAGAAGTTAAGTGCTGTGCACAGCTGGCTGTGGCCCAAAGACAAAGACAAACCAAAAAAAAAATGTTTTACAATACTACGTGATAATAAACACAGCTCTCTTATAATGACTATATGTTAAAAAAATTCTTTCTTTGCAAATAACCACTGTATTAGAGCATAGAAATATACTACAATCCAGCAACCTTATTCCTAGTTATATTTCCAACAAACTGCATGTATATACACAAAAAAGAATTTTTAAATAGCATTATTAATACTTGCAAATATCTTTAAACAACTCAATTCCCACCAACAGTAGAACAAAAATGAAAATATATATTCAAATAACAGAAATTATACACATAAATATTATTTATATACAACATACATAAATCTTTTTTGCTGACAGATTTTATTTTTTATATTAAACATTTTATTACCACCGTGAGATATACAACTTCTACACGTTGTTCATGTTTGGAGGTTTCGGTCACATAGTGTTCCAGCACCCAGCCCTCCACCAGTGCCCATTTCCCACCACCAATGTCCCTAATTCCCTCCCTCCTCCCATAGCCTGCCTAAATGGCAGGTTCTTTATCTCTTTTCTCTCTCCCTCTCTCTTTTCCTTCTCTTACACATTGTGGGTTGCACTACATACACTTAGAAACCATCATGTGCATTTTTTTTGCCTGTATTTAATGTTCAGTTCTAGGTTGGTATAAGCCCTTTTGACCTTTATTCACACATGTTCCCTTCTCTGTCTTGCCTAACCTCTGACTCCCACATGTTTGCGGTAATTTCCACTTTTGGTAAGACCACCTGATATATTTATGTCATGCAAATAAATGCAGGCATTCTATATCTCTCTCTTTCCTTCTGACTAATTTCACTCAACATGATCCTTTCCATGTCCATCCATTTATAGGCAAATTTCATAATTTCATTTTTCCTAACAGCTGCATAGTATTCCATTGTGTAGATGTACCACAGATTCTTTATCCAGTCATCAGTTCTCAGGCATACTGGTTGTTTCCAGGTTCTGGCTATTGTGAATAGTGCTGCTATGAAAATAAAAGTGCGGATTGTGTTTCTGCTGTGTGTTTTTGGCTTCCCAGGGTATATTCCCAGGAGTGGTATGGCTGGGTCAAAAGAGGAGCTCAATTTCTAGTCTTTGGAGTAATGTCCATATTGTTTTCCAGAAAGGTTGTACAAGTCGACATTCCCACCAACAATGCATGAGAGTCCCCTTTTCCCCGCATCCACGCAAGCACTAAACATACATAAATCTTAAGAGCATTAATTGATCAGAAGAGAATGGACAGAAAAAGATCTACCACCTGATATTATTTATATAAAGCTCAAAATGAAAGACACAAAATAATAAACAGGACCAGAATGAATGGTATATCTGTGATATATTATACTTCAATGAAATAAACAACTGTGATTTGTGCAGTTTTCCCCAATATATCATACATACTTTCATTTTAAAAAGATTTTTTTTAGACTTTGGCCAGAGAAAATAGGGTTACGGCACTGGCTTTGCTGGCTGCTGACCTGACACCACGTAGTCCCTCCCAAGCACCACAGGGAGTGATGACCCAGAAGAGTCAGAGTCATCTCCAAAAGCAGTCACTTGTGGTCCAAATACCTCCAAACCTCAGACCTGGAGCTGGAGTGACAGCACAGCCAGTAAGGCGTTTGCCTTGCACATGGCTGACCCAGGTTCAATCTCCAGCATCCCTGAGCACCACCAGGAGTAATTCCTGAGTGCAGAGCCAGGAGTAACTCCATTGGTGGGTGTGAGCAAAAAAAAATAATAACTTCCAGACCTGGCTGGGGTAATGTAGCATAATAATAGAGCATTTGCCTTGCATTTATTTAGGCCCTAGATTAGATCCTGGCCACCATAAAATTAAACTAATTAAAACATGTCAGACTAAAAAAAAAACTTTCAGTATACTCCACAATATTAGAGTATGAATAATATGAAAACTGTTATTTCTAGACTGACCATCTACTATGTGTCAGATGCTATACATTTATATCACTATTTCAAAATAAAGCAACAAAGTAGGAATTCATCTCCTCATTTTACAGATTTAAGAAACAAACTTAGGAAGATTCACTGTCGATATTAGCTCACGCACATTAAAGAGGCAATCTGGGAACCAGATGGTAGGGCATCTGCTTTGCTCATGGCTGACTCCAGTTCAATCCCAGCACCCTGTATACTCCCCAAACACTGCCAGAAGTAACCCCGAGCACCACTGAGTGCAGCCCAAAAACAATACAAACAAATAACAACAAAAAAGAGACCAACCTGCTGCCCTCCTCCTCCTCCTCCTCCCTCCTGAAATATTTCTAATATTTCACAAAATATCTGGGCTTCTTGTGTTGCAATTAAGCCAAAAAAATTAACTGAACACACCTGTGCTTTCAGCCAGATTCTAGCCCAAAACATCTAATTCTAAAAACAAGGGGCTGGAGTTTATGCAGCTTTAAGTCCAAAACTAGTAGATGATTGAAAATTAGAATCCAAATAAATTTTCAGAATTAGATCAATTTCAGAGGTATGTAAATTTTGTAGGGTTTCCAGAATCCTTGATACCCAGTCTCCATCTATCACCCCCAGTCTTCTGTATCACCAAGTTTCGCCACTATACCTCTCTGCCTTCTCTTCTTACCCTCACCACCTAACTTTCCAGTCTAGAAAACTTTCTTTTAGCTTCATATATTTGTATATGCTGCTTTTTTCTCATTCTTCCCCATATCACAATAATACTTTAACACATTATTACTTGTCTAAAGTTTCCACTGCCTCTGTCCCATCCTTCCTTTCTCCCTAAACAATACCCAGCACATGCCTCATCAAACTACAATGTAACATTTATGATTGTCTTTTTTTTTTTTTGCCTTTTTTGGGTCACACCCGGCAATGCCCAGGGGTTTCTCCTGGGTCTGCACTTAAGAATTACTCCTGGCGGTGCTCGGGGGACCATATGGGATGCTGGGGATCAAACCGGGCCAGCATGGGCCGGCTGCGTGTAAGGCAAATATGATTGTATTTTTAACTGAGATTATAAACACAGAAAAAAGCCACTTTACCTAATATTCAATTTTTGTATCCTGTGTATCATACAGAAGGTGGTAAACAGTATACTCTCTATATTCATAATATTGAACGCACTACTAAACTATTGACAGAATTTTTATTTCTATGGAACTCTAGTCCACATTGGTAAATTTTTGGGCATAGGCTTTGCAAATAATACTTAAGCAAATACTCACAATTTCATAAAAACACAAGGCAGACTATTTTTCCCATCTCTCATAAGAAAGGTTTTTGAATAATATGGACCAGATGTAACAGCTGAGTCAAGAACAGCTAAAAAAAAAAAACATTGAAATGGGGGAAGGAAAATCAGTAAAATGCAAATAAAATGTAACATAAAGAAATTGATACTTAACTATTCTGACATCAATATCTCATGATTTTAGTCATAAATAAATAAAAATTTTAAGAATAAGATATTTTTGCAACTTTTATACTGAGTAAAACAAAACTGGGTTTTCAAACTTAGGAATAGTCTATATGTCAAAAGTTCATACAACTAATAGTTGATCATCTCAAGTTTTTCCTTAGAATGTTTTATTGAATAATAAAATCCTATGTGTCTACTTAATAATAATAAAATATACACATTTAAAGATTCATAACAATTAAAATATCCACTAAATTATCATGAAATATGCACTGATTCATATTTTTGCAACTCACTAAAGTGAAAAAAATTGTTTAAATTCTTTCAAATCAATTCATCTCTAAAATACAAATAACTATGAATAAATTATCAAATAAAAATGCTCCTTTTTAACATCAATTAAGTACTGATAATATTTATTATTTTGAGATTTCTATTTCCCCTAAATAATACCCAGTTTTCCATAAGAAAGTCTCTACAATGCCATTTTTATCCATTTATTGGTATGGAATTTGTTCCCACCTGCATATACAGAAATGAACTGAGGTTTACTTCAGCCCATCAGTATATCCCATTTTCTAACTATAGAGCTCAGAGTTTCCTTCACAGAGTTGTTACCCAGTCAGAATGTATGCCAATTATTAGGAAAGAGCAACTAAATGAGACAATAGACTAAATGTGACAACACAGAATATGTGGTATAGAGAACTTAGATAATCATGTTGAGACCATTATGGTCTCAATTTAAGTTTCAGTGAATAAAGGAAATAGACTAAAGTAACAAACAAATAGTGGTATGAGAACTTAGATAATGGAGACCATTATGGTTGAAATGGAGCATGGAGGAGGGGCCCAGATAAAGCAGTCAATTTAATTGGCCATTTTAAATCTTATCCACTGAAAAGGTATCCAGTTAAAATACACAATGGAATAGCTTAGGGGTGGGAACTGGTAAGAAACAAAAGAAAACCCCCAGTAAGGGAACTAAGGAACTTGTTTTTCTTCCTCTTACTTTGTCAAGGTGGAAGGCAAGGTCAATGCAAGTTCTCACCCACATGCACATGACAGTGGTCGGAGAAATGAGAAAGCCAGAAGACAAAAGCTCCAGCAAGGGGAAACAAGTTCCAGGGTTCCTGCGGCAGATTTCAGACCAGGAACATGTACACGAGACAGGGAACAATGTCAGGACAAGACCAGGCCTTTCTACATGGACATGTGTAGAATGCACAGGGTCAGGATCAATACATAAACTGGAGCAGGCATCATGGAACAGGAAGAATGAAATCATTCACCAGTAAAGAGAGTAGCCTGGACATGGGGGGGGGTAGAACCACTACTTAAAATGAACAATAAGTAACTTCCTAAATATCTGGAGTCTGGTATGCAACTATTTCATACAAGACTCAAGAACTCATAAGCTCAGAAATAAATCTACTTTTACAATACCAGTACCATAAAGGTAAAGTCAGAAGCTGATGGAGAGACCACAATCACCAAGATTAAGTCAACAGTGTGATAGGACAGAAAGATGACTACACCTAAAAACACATTAATACTGGATTTAAAAGCAAACTATATTCCTAAAACACGAAACAATTATATAGTCACATATATAAAATTAAAAGCATGGACAATAAAAAAATATCAAGTGATTATTTCTAGAGGTGAGATATAGATGGGAATTTCAAATATTTATATAGTATGGATATATTTTATGGATTTGTGTATCTATATTTTTATTTGTTTATAATAATTTTGAACATAAAAATAAAGTATTTTCAGTTATTACCCACCAATAAGAGAAATTCAGGCTCACAGTTCTAGCTCTTCACAGAAAAGCTAACCAGGATGCAAATTTACACCCATCAGATAAAACTAATGGACCAACTTTTCTTTAATTTATTATACCACCATGAGAAATACAATTATGAAAGTGTTCATAATTGGTTCTCGGTCATACAGTGTTCCAGCACCCCATCCCTCTACCAGTTCCCCATTCCCACCACCAATGTCCCCACATTCCCTCCCACCCACCCCCAGTCTGCCTCTAACAGGCACCTTTTTTCTTTCTCTCTGTGTATCTCTGTCTCTCTCTTCTTTTTACACATTGTGACTTGCCCTACAGACATTTGGGGTTTATCATGTAAGTCTCTTTTTGCATATTCAATGGTGAGTTCTAGTCTAGCATTACCATTTCCCACACTTAGTAGAACACTGGTATATATTTATACCCCTTTAATAAATGCAGTCATTATATATCTATCCTTTTCCTGCTGACTCATTTCACCCAGCATAATAGTCTCCATGTCCATCCATTTGCAGGTGAATTTCATGATTTCGTCTTTTCTGACAGCTGCATAGTATTCCATTGTGTAGATGTACCACAGTTTCTTTAGCCAGTCCTCTGTTCTTGGGCACTTAGGTTGTTTCCAGATTCTGGCTATGATGAATAGAGCTGCGATGAATAAAGAAGTACATATAGTGTTTCTGCTATGTGTTTTTGGATTCCCAGGATATATTCCCAGGAGTGGTATTGCTGGGTCAAATGGGAGCTCAATATCTAGTTTTCGGAGGAATGTCCATATTGTTTGCCAAAAGGGCTGGAGGTGTCGGCACTCTCACCAACAGTGGATGAGAGTTCCTTTGTCCCCCGCATCCATGCCAGCACCATTTGTTCTTGCTGTTTTGGATGCGTGTCAATCTCTGTGGGGGTGAGATGATATCTCATTGTTTTGATTTGCAACTCCCTGATGATAAATGATGAAGAGCACTTTTTCACTGCCTTTTGGCCATTCGAATTTCTTCCTTGTCAAAGTTTCTGTTCATTTCTTCTCCACATTTTTTTTGATGGGGTTGACTGTTTTCTTCTTGTAACATGCTACCAGTGCCTGGTATATCCTGGATATTAACCCCTTATCAGATGGATATTCGGTGAATATTCTTTCCGACTAGTGGATTGTCTTTTTTTTTTTTTGGTTATTTTTTAAAGTGTTTTTATTTGGGTTTCAGTCATACAGTGTTTCCAGCACTCATCCCTCCACCAGTGCCCATTTCCCTCCACCAATGTCCCATGCTTCTCCCCCTCCCCAGCCTGCATCTATGGCAGGCAATTCTCATTCTCTCTCTCTAATTCTCATCCTTCTTTTTACATACTGTGGCTTGCAATACAGTTAGAGGTTATCATGTATATCCTTTTGCCTACTTTCAATGCTCACAATGTTCAGTTCCTACACTATTATCATTTACAATAATTATTAGTATACTGTTCCCTTCTCTGTATTGCCTAACCTCTGACTCCTACACATTTGCAGTAGATTCTACCCACTGACAAGACCTCCTGATCCATGTTTTGTCTGGCCTTGGATCTTGGTATCATGCTACCTTTTTATATCCCACAAATAAATGCAGTCATTCTGTATCTGTCCTTTATTCTACGGCTAATTTCACTCAACATGATCCTCTCCATGTCCATCCATTTATAGGCAAATTTTATAACTCTGTTTTCCTAACAGCTGCATAGTATTCCATTGTGTAGATTTACCAAAGTTTCTTTATCCAGTCATCAGTTCTCAGGCACTCTGGTTGTTTCCAGATTCTGGCTATTGTGAACAGTGCTTCTAGGAACATAAAAGTGCGGATGGTGTTCCTGCTGTGTGTTTTTTACCTCCCAGGGTATATTACCAGTAGTAATATGGCTGGGTCAAATGGAAGCTTAGTTTCTAGTCTTTGGAGGAATGTCCATATTGTTTTCCCAAAAAGGCTATACCAGTCGACATTCCCACCAACAATGGATGAGTCCCTTTCTCCCCACATGTGGACTGTCTTTGTATCTTGGTCACCATTTCTTTTGAAGGTGCAGCAGCTTTTCCGCTTTATATAATCCCATTTGTTTATCGTTGCTTCCATTTGCTTTGTCAGTGGTATTTCGTCTTTGAAGATGCCTTTAGTTTCAATGTCATAGAGCATTTTTCCTATCCTTGATGTACCTTACAGATTCATATCTTATGATGAGATGTTTAATCCATTTTGATGCATTTTGTGCATGGTGTTAGAAGATCTGCATTCCATGGACCACGAGAGCAACTTCCGACCTGGAGTCCACCATCCTGATGGAGCCTCGGAGGAGTCCAGAGAAAACCCCACACCTTGCTGGCAGTGCTCTCCCTCCCCCATATCTTCACAATCCACACTCTGCAGCAGGTAAGCTCTCCACCCAGCAGACTAATCCAGTCTCCAGCCCGCAGATTAATCCAGTCTCCAGCCTGGCCTGTCAGAAACCCAGCCTACAAGGACCCACCAAGCAGAGACCCGCCCTTCAGAGGAGAGTATTTCAAAGCGCAAGAATGCTTGAGCCTAAGACACAGGTACACCCGGCAGACCAGAAACCAGCTTTCCCGTTGCGTGCGGCCGTGTTACCGTAAGTATTCTACCCACCCTCTGAGAGAGCCCCACAAAGTAATGAGAATATAGCGCCCCAGATGGCAGAGCCTGGCAAGCTGTCCGATGCGTGTTCGATATGCCAAATCCAGTAACAGAAATGTTTATTTTCCTTACCCCAAAAAGAGCCCTTAATATGGCAGCAGTAAGAAAGGCAAACAAGCAGTGCCTGATAAAATTTCATGGCCATCCTAGGCTGCCAAAATGAAGAAGGACTAAAATGACTGTCTGTACTTTCAATGCACATACACTTGCATCGGAAGCATATACTGAGGATCTGATGGTGCAAGCGCAAAAGATCAAGTACGACATCATTGGTCTGACTGAGACGAGGAGGCGTCAATTGCATCATGCTGTATTTGACACCGGAGAAGAATTGTTCCTTGGAACATGCGATGAAAGAGGCATCGGTGGCGTTGGTGTCCTTGTCAACAAGAACATGGCGGTAAACATTGATTCATTTGAATCTAACAAACCGAATAGGACGATTACACTTGAAGAGTTGTGGCCACTGCCAGCAATTTCTATCTTCATTGTCTACGCACCAACATCCACATACAAAGAAGATGAAATTGAGAAATTCTACATGGAATTGGAGTTCTATAAAAAAGATCACACCTTCTAAAGATCATAGTCGGTGATTTTAATGCCAAGATAGGACCAAGAAGATTGGCTGAACAACTCCACATCGGGACCCATGGCCTAGAATGGAACGAACAGGGTGAGAGACTATCTGAGTTCATCATGTCCACCAAGACCATTCATGGGAACTCACAGTTCCAGAAAGCTGAAGAGAAACGTTGGACATGGGAATCTCCTGGTGGACAGTTCCACAATGAAATTGACTACATCATCTTCAATCGATGGTTTTGTCTGACCGATGTAGCTGTCGTCCCCAAATTCCAAACAGGATCGGACCACCGTCTCGTGCAAAAAATTCTACTTCCCGCAACGGGGAGAAAAGGCTGCAAAGTTTAAGAAGAGAACTCCCAGAACGACCAACTGGGAACTCTTTGGCACCATTGCAGCAACATGGGAAGATACCATCATTGGCGACATCGATGAAGAATATAACCGACTGGTTCAGCACCTCCATGATTGTGCGAAGAATGCCGAGAGAGAGAAAGACACAAAAAGGACGCCTGTCTTCAGAAACTCTTGAGCTCATTCGCCAACGTGGCAAGGCGCGAGCCTCAGGAGACCAAATGCTAATGTCCAAGCTTGCTAAACGGTGCAGAGAAGCGATAAAAGAAGACCTCCAAAGACAGAAGAGCAGAAATACTGGAAGATGCAGCAGAAGCCGGGAAAAGCATTCGCGACTGCCCGCCTGGCACGTGATAGGGTCCAATGGAAATGTTACTGGCGCCCGCTCGAGCAAATCGATGAATAACGGGATTCAAGTGATTCAAGTGATTCCAGTTAGAAGATCGAAGTTCATTTTTTTACATAGCTGCCCAGTTTCCCCAGAACCATTTGTTTAAGAAGCTTTCCCTTGCTCCACTTAATATTTATTGCTCCTTTATCGAAGATTCATTGATTGTATATTTGAGAATATATTTCAGGATATTCAGTTCTATTCCATAGGTCTACGGGTCTGTCTCTATACCAATACCATGCCATTTTAATTACGACTGCTTTGTAGAGTATGAAGTTGAGAAAGTGACAACCTCCCATCTTCTTTTTCCCAAGGATTGCTTTAGCTATTCGTGGGGGGTTTATTATTCCATACAAATTTCAGGAGTGTTTGGTAAATTTCGTTGAAAAATGTCATGAGTATCTTTATAGGGACAGTATTGAAACTGTATTAAGCTATTGGGAGTCTTACCATTTTATTAATGTTAATTCTTCCAATCCATGAGCAGGGAATGTGTCTCAATTTCCTCAGGTCCTCTTTTATTTCCTTAAGTATCATTTCATAGTTTTCTTTGTAGAGATCCTTTATGTTCTTTGTCAAACTGATTCCAACATATTTGATTCTCTGTGGCCCAACTGTGAAGAGGATTTAATATCCCTTTCTTCTCTTTCATTATTTGCATATAGGAAGGCCATTGACTTTTGGGTATTAATTTTGTACCCCGACTCTACTATAGGAATCTTTTATATCTAGGAGCTTCTGGGTAGAGAGTTTAGGGTTTTCTAGGTATAATATCATGTCATATGCAAATAGTGACAGCTTGGCATCTTCCTTTCCTATCTAGATGTCTTTAATGTCTTTCTCTTCCCTGATTGCTAGGGCAAGTACTTCCAGTACTATACTGAATAGAAGTGGTCATAGTGGACAGGCTTGTCTTGTCCCCAACCTTAATTTGAAGGCTTTCAGTTTTTCCTCATTAAGAATGATGCTCGCTGTGGTCTTGGAGTAGATGGCTTTATCATGTTGATGAAGGTTCCTTCAAATCCCATTTTACTGAGAGTTTTTATCAGGAATGGATGTTGGATCTTGTCAAATGCCTTTTCTGCATCTATTGAAATGATCATGTGGTTATTTTTCTTCTTATTGAGATGATGTATTATGTTGATTGACTTGTGGATGTTGAGCCATCCTTGCATTCCTGGGATGAAGCCTACTTGGTCATGGTGTATAATCTTTTTGATGCCTCTTTGGATTCTATTTGCTAGTATTTTATTGAAGATCTTAGCATCTCTGTGTTCATCAGGGATATTGGTCTATCGCTATCACTATCTTCCCATTAATCATCTATTTGCTAGAGCGGGCACCAGTAATATCTCCATATGTCCCGTCTCATGCTAGTAGAACCCAAAGGCATCCGCCCACTCCAGGAACATAAAGAGCCTCAAACAATTATATTAGGTCATGGGAATGACCTAATATAAATGTTACTGGTATTTGGCATATCAAATACTACACGAGCAGCTTGCCAGAGTTGCCGTGTGGGTGGCATACTGTTGTAGTCACCTCTAAACAAAGCATTTATTGATAAAAAACGCGGCCGCTAGCCGAGCTGTGATAGTCTGGTCTGCTGGGTGGAGTTGTGACGAGAGGAAGTCCGGATGTGGAAAATGGCAGGCCCCATGAGTAGGGGAGGGTGGTCTGGCTTGTTATGAGGCTCAGCTGGGGTGGCAGGCCAGGGCTAGAACCCGCCATGCCTCCCGGGCGCCTCACAAGCAGCTGGGCACAGGGAGAGCAAGGAGCAGCTCTGCCCCATGTCTGAGAGTCTCTGGTTCAGCATACCTGGGCTGGATTGAAAAAAAAAAAACTGCTGCAGGGTGGCTGTCGATGATCCGGGCTGTGATAGTCCGGTCTGCTGGGTGGAGTTGTGAGAGGGAAGTCCGGATGTGGAAAATGGCGGGCCCCATGGAGTAGGGGAGGGTGGTCTGGCTTGTTGTGAGGCTCAGCTGGGGTGGCAGGCCAGGGCTAGAACCTGTGATGCCTCCCGGGCGCCTCACAAGCAGCTGGGCACAGGAGAGGCAAGTAGCAGCTCTGCCCCATGTCTGAGAGTCTCTGGTTCAGCATCATTTAAAACTCATTTCCTCCTTCCTAATATCAAACTAGTAGGTAACTAGATTAATAAAAACCAAATGAATACAATTTCTCTATTTTACGTATAGAATTATCCTGCTATAGTGATTCATTTTAATTAAATCTTTTTATTCAACTATGAAAAGAAATAGTTTATAATCTCTATATTTTATAATCTCTTTAATTTGAGTAAAACATTCTAGAAATATTCTATAAAACTCTCCCCTTTTAAAATTGATTTAGAAAATAACAACTGCAGGCTGTTCAGTCATATCAGCAAAGAAATCTTTAGACATGTTCTTTAAAGTATTTTAATACGATAAAATTTTTTATACTGGATTTAAAATAGTATAAAATATTAGAAGAATTCAATTCTAGATCTAAATTAGATGTAGTTAGAATTATATCTGCTTCTAGTTTTGTGACTTTAGTCATATATGTTAATTATCTGCCCCATTCCCTCAGCTTCTTCAAATTATTTGTAAGAATCTTTTCAATTTTAACACTATGAATCAGAAAGATACTGTTTTGATTAATAATCAAAACAGTGTATGACATATAAATTAATGAAGAGCCAAGAACTGAAGGAAATCCTAATAGACTATAATCTTCTTTTGCAATGTTTTGTCTTGAAGATTCCCTTTGTATTAAAACTGATTGTCAAATTGAATTACTGAGATATTCTTTTTTTTCATTTTTTAAAATTTTTTTTCATTATACCACCGTGAGACATACAGTTGCAAAGACGTTCTTGATTGGGTTTCAGTCATACAGTGTTCCAGAACTGGTCCTTCCACCAATGCACTATTCCCACCACCAATGTCCCCACATTCCCTACCCCTACCCTCAGACTGCAGGTACTTTCTCTCTCTCTCTCTCTTCTCTTTCTCTCCTCCCCCTCCCTCCCTTATGAGATATTCTTAAAGTAGCAAACATACCCAATATTTCAAAAAGAAGAACAGTGTTCTTTGCATGTTTACACCAGTATCTCATGCTTTCAATAACTGCAGAAATAATTCTTAGAGAATTCTCTTTTTCTTTCAGTTTTAACTGATATGCTGAGGTTTCCTTTTGGAAAAAAAAGGTAAGCATTAGAAAATCCTTCTAGTATCATAGACTCACTTTGAATGCAAAGAATCTAGGCCCTTAAAAGAGTCAAATGCATAAAATATTTTAAGAACTACTGAACATTATTATATGGGTTGGTGTGATAATACAGTAGGTAGGGCAATTTCTGGCACCCCACATGGTCCCCTGAGCCTACCAGGAAATTATCCCAGAGTGCAGAACCAGTAATAAGCCCTGAGCACTGATCGGTGTGGCCCAAAAACAAAACAAAATGTTACTGTAGCTATATCCGTAAATAAAAGACATACTAGCACTAAGAGGAGAAATTGGGCTGTGCTTAGAGACAATCAGAAATAGAATTATTTACATATGCATTCACTGACTGATTCACTTGGGCATTTGTTATGCATTTTTAAAGCTTGGTAAACAAACCCTATGATAAAGGGATTAAACACAATTTCTCTCACTGATATGCTCATAGAAAGGAGCCAGACATATTCAACTAGTTCAGTACAAAAGTACTCATCAGCACTATTATAATACAGGCAATAAGTAAACAAAAGTCTATTCAGGAAAAAAAGTCAAATAAATATATAATAGCAAGTCAGAGATTGAAATAACCTATGCATTAAAAAAGAATTAAATAGGGTAGAAAGATAATATAGTGGGTAGGGTGCTTGCCTCTAATGAGATTGGTCTGGGTTCCATACCAGGAATTCCATATTGTGGTCCCTGAGCCAACAGAGTAATTCCTGAGTACAGAGCTGGAAGTAAACCCTAAGCACCACAGGATCTGCCCCCGACCCCGCAAAATATGACAAAGGATAAAAACAACAGTTAATATTTTAAATAGACTGTTGAATGAGAATTCAGAAAACAGTAAGTGGCAATGAGATAGGAATGAGGCATTTTGACATACAATATATTTAAGATTTAATATATTGAGGTTTTTCCACTAAATTTCAGAAATAAGTGCTTTTGTTTGCAAGGGTGAAGCATATCAACATTTAATGGGATTTTTTCAAATTACAGTTTTCTTGCCTCCTCTTCCGCTTCCTATCACTTGTCATTAGTCTTCCCGTAGTTCCTCGATTTGCTCAAGCGGGCATCAGTAACATCTCCATACTTCCTGTTGCATGCTAGTGTAGCCCAAGGGCATCTGCTTGCACCCAGGAACACGAAGAGCCTCAAACCATTCGTTCAGGTCATGGGAATGAGGTCTATAATTGTTACTGATTTTTTGGCACATCAAATACGACATGGGTAGCTTGCCAGGCTCTGCCACGTGGGTGGTATACTCTTTGTAGTAGACAGTTTGTGCATTTACTGATGAACCACAAGGCCACAAAGTGGCCACATGCAACAGGGAGACATCAACTTATCTCTTGGGTGGAGCTCTGATGAACTGTGGAATATGGATGTTGAAAATGGCAGGCCTCATGGTGTGGGGGTTCCTCTGGTTTCTTGTGAGGCTCTATTGGGATGGCATGCCAGGGCTAGAACTCGCCTTCCCTCCTGGATGTCTCACGATCAGCTGAGCACAGGGGAAGCCGGTAGCAGCCAGAGCTGTTGCCAGTTCCACTTCCTAATCAAGATTAAATGTCTGCCATTGGGGACTGCTGCCATGATGAACCAATGCTAATAAAAGGACTATGTCCATATCATCCTTGTACACAGGAAATATAAGGTTGAGAGTCACTATGAAACTTAAGTTAGTTTACCAGAAATAAAATAATTATATGTAGTATATATATTTTAAAAAATAAAAAATATTTATTTTCAGGTCACACCTGAAAAGTGTGTGACTCAGAGACACAGGGTAGAGCTACTACCAGCTCTCCCTGTGCCCAGCTGATCATAAGGCACCCAGGAGAGAAGGCAGGTTCTATCCCTGGCCCGCCACCCAAGAAGAGCCTTGCAAGAAGCAGAGGAACCCCTATACCATGAGGGGTGGCCATTTTCAACATCCGGACTCCACAGCTCGTCAGAGCTCCACCCAGCAGAAGAGCTGATCATAGCCCTGCTCATCAGAGTCCCACCCTACAGCCGTCTATTTCAAGCCCGGGTATGCCTGATCCAGAGACTTAGAGACATGGGGTAGAGCTGCTACCCGTACTGTGCCCAGCTGATTATGAGGCACCCAGGAGAGAAGGAGAGGTTCTAGGCCTGGCCCACCATTCCAGTAGAGCCTCACAAGAATCCAGAGGAACCCCCCACACCATGAGAGCTGCCATTTTCAACATTCAGACTCCACAGCTCGTCAGAGCCCCATTGCTTCAGCTCATCAATAAATGCACGAGATGAGAGGCTACTATAAGAGTATCCCTATCCCACCCACACGGCACAGCCTGGCAAGCTACCGTGTCATATTTGACATGCCAAAAAACCAGTAACAATTATAGAACTCATTCCCATGACCTGAAGGAATGGTTTAAGGCTCTTCATGTTCCTGGAGCGAGCAGCTGTCTTGGGCTACACTAGCATGTGACAGGACATATGGAGATGTACCTGGTACCTGCTCGAGCAAATCGATGAACAATGGGAAGACAAGTGACACAAGTGATACAAGTTTATTAAATAATTATATATTACATATTATATATTATAAATTATTGGAAAGCCTGTTTTCATAACCATGGGAAGAACAAAGAGTACACATATGCTCCCAAGGACTAGCAACAGTAACAAGCTGCCAATGAATCACTGAATCACTGTCTTCCCGTTGTTCATTGATTTGCTCAGTGGGCACCAGTAACATCTCCAAACATCCTGTCACAAGCAAGTGTAGCCCAAGGGCATCTGCTTGCTCCAGGGAAAGGAAGAGCCTCAAACCATTCTTCCGGAATTGAGGTCCATAATTGTTACTAGTTTTTGGCATAACAAATAAAACACTTGGTAGCTTGTCAGGCTTTGCCAGGTAGGTGGTATAATCTCAGTAGAAGGCTCTCATCTCACGCATTTACTGATAAGACTTAAAGGGGAAAGATCAGGTTTTCTCTTGGATGGAGCTCTGAGGAACTATGGAGTCTGGATGTTGAGAATGACTGACCTCATGATGTGTGGGTTGCCAATGAAAGGAAATAAAATTATCATGTCTATGAAAGATGGGCCTGGAGAAGGATTCTATCATGTAGGGACTCAGCACTACCTACCACAATGTGTACGCAGACAGAAAGTGGGAAACCCTAATCTCTCTCCCCACCTTTTGATATCTGCCAGTGATTACCACAAGTTAACCTGACAGAAGCCAGTTAAGGATTCCCTCTGTGGAATAACAGATGGCTCAGTCTTCCAAAGCAGAAAAAGAGATTAAAGGGGTGAAGGAAAGAAAAGAGCAAACTATCAGCATGTACAATATAATTAGAAGAACTTTCAAAGAACAATTAGAACAAGAAATTAAGACTGAAATACAAGTATATGGAAGAATAGAAATCAAAACAGCATATCCTGAGTACATATCCTGTTTAGAGTATTGCAAAGGGTCTAAAATGATTAGAGCACTAAGAATTGGTGAAATATGGAACATGAGCTGGAAAGATAAAATAGAGCCAGAATATAAACAAGGTCAGCAAACTATGACCTACATTTCAAATCCAACCTGATTTCCCTTTTTGTGAACTTTTGTTGGAACACAAAAAAAATGGTTCACAAAAAATTAACTGTATCTATTCATTTTTGTATTGTATGCCTCCATTCAAGCTGCAATAACAGGACTGAATAGTACAGTTAAGTAATTACAGAAGAGAAAATACATGGCCTTTTAGAGAAAATGTTTACTGACTTTAAGTCATTAAGAAAAAAAATAGAATGATTTAGTATGAAGAGCTTGGATAATTTCTGTAAGCAATAAACAAACTGATATCCTCTCAATAATTAGTGAACAATGAATTTCTCAATCCAGTTACAAACTTTCTAATAATTATGAAAAGGTAAAGTATTAATAGCCTCTAAAATTTTTAAATAATATATTTAGCTACTCAATTAAACTAGTATTTGTGCTAATCATGTACTGCATCCCGTAATGTGATTTCAAATACTATTATTTCGGAAACTTTCTAAGTATTTCTATGTTTACCTTGAGAGTATCTCCTTTTGGATTAGCATCTGACCTTTTGTTTTGTAACTGATTTTGCTGAAAATTGACCTTCACTGGCTGCAATGCACTGTTTTTATCTAAACCTCTTACTGTGGAGGCAGGTATTTTTGATGAATTTGTTTGTCGGAATACTTCAGTTTCTCTCTGGTAAGATAAATTAGGCTGTTCAGATATTCTTAATTGTTTCTGGGGCTGAGCTCCCAAACTCATTGAAGAACTTATTCCATCATTTGCCATTAGGTTTGTTTGTTTGCAAAGTGGTCTAAAATTATTTCTATCCCAAGTTTTCAAGTTGGTATTTTTGTTGCCTTCTCCATAGCTGTAGTAAGAGCAAGAGGGATTTGGAAAGAAAAAAGTCTTAGTTTTTGTTAGTATATACTATTTATTAAAATAATAATTTTCATTTACATGGAAACTAATTTTATAAAATATTCTGTAACTATTCATCACAAGTTTATTAATACATTATAACTTTTTTCCAAGTGAGAAAATCAAGACTTTGGGAGGAAAAATTTTGTCCAAAATTATATAGCAAATTATTGATAATCTAAAATCCAGAGCACTCTAGCTTCCCATCTAAACAGCCTATGCCAAAAAGACTAGTAAAAGATTTTGAGAACTTTTACTTATTTCTTTGTACATCTTTTTAATTTTCTGAAGGTAAATATTTTTAAAGTTGAACACGGCTTGTCAATGACCTTAAATCATAAAAAAATAAACAAAAGCAGGGTAAATTGATAGCTGATAGAAACTTTGCACTTTTATTATATAGTTTTAAAATTACTAAATCTACCAGAGCATTTTATTAGCTATATTAATTTGGGTTGTTTTACTGCTGTTAATAAGTTAATAAGCAAAAAAAAATCAAAAGTATAATTTGGGCTAGTCAAGAATGCCATAGAAAAATTAGTTCACAACACAAATTTCCCTCAAAATATCTCAAGAAAAATAATACATCCCCAAAAATCCAAATTCCCCTGTAACAAACCTAGATAATGTGGAACCTGAAGTCTATTTGGTGTAGGAAGACTTCTCAGGTATAGCAAGTATAAAATTAGATATAAAAATTTAAAAGTTTGATAAATACCACAAAACAACAACATCCAGAAAAAATATTATTAATAAAATTAGTAATAACCTGCTTGATAAGTGCTTTTCCTACATCAGTAATCTCTTTGAGTAAAAACAATTTCAATTTCCATAGGGGGAACAGAAACACTTTTTTTTTTGCTTTTTTGGGTCACACTTGGCATTTTGCTCAGGGGTTACTCCTGGCTGTGCACTCGGGAACTACTCCTGGCAGTGCTCGAGGGACCATATGGGATGCCAGGGATCGAACCCAGGTGGGCCATATGCAAGGCAAATGCCCTACCCACTGTGCTATCATTCTGGTCTCAGAAACACAATTTTCATGTTTCTCCTCTCATGATTGTTGGAATTACCTTTACATAGTTTCTAAAAGTTTCTTTCAGCTTCCCAACTCCTTACTTGCAAGAGAATATTTGCAATATTTTGTAACATTTTTGTTCCAGAGGTACTCCTAGACTGGGATAGAACAAAGGTAGACCTACAATAGTTTGTTCATGCTAGGTGTGTCCACAAACTGCTGCTGGCTGCTAGAGCAATTTAGCTCAGTCAAGTCCTTAACAGTAAATGATGTTAATTTGTGCCTCCTGTACAAGACAGGGAGCACTTTCTCCTGAAAGCCAAGACAGAATCCATATGTTCATTACTGATCCCAAAACAAGTTATTTTTAGGGATTTTTTTGGGGGAGGGTGGGTTGGGCAACACCCAGCAGTGCTTGGAGCATATTTTAACTACTGCAGAACATTACTGTAGGGTCACACCCGGAATGATGCTCATAATCCAGCACAAGGGTCCCACATGAAAAGCATACACTCCAGCCCTTTGACTCCTCTCACAGCCATAAGAATAAGCCATTCGTTTTGCTTCCAGAAAATGAAAGCAAATAACTGTGATCCATCAAACAATGCCTGCAGTCTCAACACCAGGATACTGGGACAGTCTAACAATGGTATAGCACTTCCAAGACCTACATTCTTTTTTTAGTGTTCAGAAGCTTCCAGGCTTACATCCAATGATGCTAAGGACACCTCCAGGGCCATAAGCAAGGTCAACTGCATGCAAGGTCTATATCTTAACCCCTGTCCTACCTTTCTGCCCCTCTTCCATCTTAAAATTCTTATACAGCATGTTCTCCTGATTTTATAAAAACACAACCAATATCAGCTGTTTGTTACTGAGAATAGAAATTTTCTAAATAATATTCTAGGAAAGAAGAGATGACAGAGGAGAAATGGAAGGGGTGAAAGAAAAGAATCAGAACAACAAAGAAAAATCTTAAGCACTTACCTCCAGCTACTCTTGTTTCTTTCAGTATTTATTTGAATAGTCTCAGACATAGAATCCTGACTTCTCAAAGGAGAAGAAACAGAATGTGGTATGTGACTTGAAAAGAAATGGGTCTGATTAAATATTAATAGTTTCCAAACAAAGAAATATAAAATTTACTCAAGAATAACATAACTCAGTAACAGAAACATATATTACTGGTACATACTTTTCCACATATCCTGTGTTCATTACTTTCGATAAAGGAGGCAAATCTGAAGTCATTTCCCAGGTCCAATCTCAAAAGAGGTAAGAAAAAACAGATAAAAGTACAATAGGAATCATTTTTAAATAATCTTCGCATTTTAATTTTAGAGTACTAAACACCTGAAAAACCTGAAGGAAATTTTACATTCTGCCTTATTAATATTTATAGACATCTTTCTTTACCATTATATTTCAAGGGAAAACTGTTTAGTTGGTATTTTGCTCAGGGTTGAACCTAATATATAATGCCTTTTACTTTGAAATATTATTTATGTCTGACCAATATTATAACCCAGAACACACAGATGTATGATGCACTCATGCCTAGTATTTTGGTGAGAGAGTGAGACAAAACATAAAATTTCACTGTTTTTTTTTTGTTTGTTTGATTTTTCTTTTTGGGTCACACTCAGAAATGCTCAGGTGTTACTCCTGGCTCTGCACTCAGGAATTACTACTGGCAGTACTCGGGGGACCATATGGGAAGTGGGGGATCCAACCCAGGTCAACCACATGCAAGGCAAACATCCTACTAGCTATGCTCTCCCTTCGGCCCAGTTCATTTTTTTTTAAACTTGAAAATTATTTTATTTTAGTTATTTTTTTTATTATACCACCATGAGATATAGTTACAAAAGTGTTCATATTTGGGTTTCAGTCATACAGTGCTCCAGGACCCATTTCCCTCCACCAATGTCCCATGATTTCTCCCCCTCCCCAGCCTGTGTCTATGGCAGGGAATTTTCACTTCTCTCTTTCTCTCTCTCCTCTCTCTCTCTCCTCTTCTCTCTCTCTCACTTCCTCCCTCTCTCCCTTCTTTTTACACACTGTGGCTTGCAATACATAGTTAGAGGTTATCATGTATATCCTTTTGCCTACTTTCAATGCTCAGTTCTACACTGGTATTATCATTTACATTAATTATTGGTACACTGTTCCTTTCTCTGTATTGTCTAATGTCTGATTCCCACACATGTACAGTAGGTTCTACCCACTGACAAGACCTCCTGATCAATGTTTTGTCTGTGGGGCCCAGTTCTTATCCTTACCAGGGTGATGATGCACTTTGACGTTGTTTTATATTCTACATTTTTAAAGTTAAAAAATGCTGATATAACTGATTTCTCTTAACCAATTTAAGAATGAGAGTTTAATAGCTCAGAAGAATACACATTTTTTTATCTAGAAGATCTAATTTGATCTATTGTTCAAGGTCAACAGTCATGATATTTGTGAAAGTATTTTTAGATGGTGGAAGAAAAGATATTTAAACAGCAGGAGATGTCTGGATAAATGCCCAGTTATGTATATAACATTTTTTATTTTATCCCAAATAATGGAAATATCAAATATTAAATTCATACTACAAATTTCCCAATATGAAATAAAAATAATTCTATACTTGGAAGCAGATTAAGATTTAAAGTGGCACACTGGATCAAACTGGAAATACAAATAGTGCTACAAAAAGAGACGTTACATTTCTAGTGGTATAAGATCCTATTTAAAATTTTTAACATGCCAAAATAATATGTACAGCCAGCAACGTATCAAGTATATCTCAGAATGTCTTCCTATCTATGCCTATTTTCCAGAGATAAATACAAAGTTTAAAACCACTAACATCTCCCAGAACATACCATAATAGCCAACTGTATCAATAATGAGACCTAACCATAAAAGCTAAACCAGGGTTTTGGTGAAGTATCTTAAAAAAGATGAGCTCAATCAGAGGCTCTCTGTCTTTAGATAAGAGTTAATAGTGGACAATCAAATGGCAATTTTATTCATAGCTAAAATATTTATAAGGAAGACAAAATGAAGAGAGTCAACAAATGAAAAACGAAAAAAGAACAAGAAATCCAGTCCACACTTCCTAAATTATTTTTTATTTTTCCTGCACATTTATTCCTATTCAATATGGCAACTTCTCTATTATTTATCATCAAATGTTTAAATAATGAGATCTATATGTTCTGGGAGAAAATTTTTAATTTTTACACAGGTTACTGTTAATCAGAACAAAGGTACCAGTCATAAGATGCTACAGCACCCATGTAAACAATTAAACTCAAACCACCATATTGAATTTTCAGAGAGAGCCAAGAAATCTCTAGATTTGGATAGTAGAAAGGAAAAAAAATAACTTTCGATTTCCAGACTCGCAGACATGGGGCAGAGCTGCTACTGGCTCTCCCTGTGACCAGCCGCTCACGAGGCGCCCCGGGAGGGATGGTGGGTTCCAGCCCTGGCCCACCACCCCAGCAGAGCCTCGCAACAAGCCAGATGACCCCCACTCCATGAGGGCCTCCATTTTCCACATCCGGACTTCTCTCTCGTCAGACCTCCACCCAGCAGACCAGCCTATCAGCGCCCGGCTCATCGAGTTCCACCCTGCAGCAGACTTTCTTAAATCCGGCTCAGGTATGCTGGTCCAGAGACTCGCAGACATGGGGGCAGAGCTGCTACTGGCTCTCCCTGTGACCAGCCGCTCATGAGGTGCCCGGGAGGGATGGTGGGTTCTAGCCCTGGCCCACCACCCCAGCAGAGCCTCGCAACAAGCCAGATGACCCCCCCACTCAATGAGGGCCTCCATTTTCCACATCCGGACTTCTCTCGTCAGACCTCCACCCAGCAGACCAGCCTATCAGCGGCCGCGCGGTTCATCAATAAATGCTGGACTTAGAGATGCCTATAAGAGTATGCTACCTGCACAGCAGAGCCTGGCAAGCTACCTGTGTTGTATTTCATATATATGCCAAATACCAGTAACAATTATAGACCTTATTCCGAATGGATTGAGGCTCTTTATGTTCCTGGAGCAAGCAGATGCCCTTGGGCTCTACTAGCATGAGACAGGAAATATGGAGATGTTACTGGGGCCCGCTCGAGCAAATCGATGATGAACGGGAAGAAAAAAAGGGATACAGTGATTTCCATTAACATAAAATGGAAATGTTAATTTTCTATAATCCTAGTTCTTATTTCCTGAAAACATTTACCTTAGTTCTTACCTGCTGGTAGAGGAGGAAAATCATAATTATCAGAAGCAGTACTGATACCTGAATCATTTTTAAGTGGATTTGAAGTTAAGGGCTGTCTAGTCCTCTTTTTCTGATTGAACAATGGTACAGGCAAACAGCCTAAAATGAAAAATGAATGCAGTGGCAAATTTGTACTGAATAGGCAAAGAGTTAAATCTAGTTAAAGAATAATTGCTGGTATATCATAAACAATTGGAATGGGTCTATCTCTATATGCTAAATGTATATTTATCATTTTTTATTTAAAAAAAAATCCGGCCCAGGTATGCTGGTCCAGAGACTCTCAGACATGGGGCAGAGCTGTTCCTTGCTCTCCCTGTGCACAGCTGTTCATGAGGCAGTGGAGGCATGGCAGGTTCTAGCCCTGGCCCACCACCTCAGCAGAGCCTCACAACAAGCCAGACCACCCCCCCCCTCACTCCACGGGTGCCGCCATTTTCCAAATTTGGACTTCCCTCTCGTCAGAACTCCACCCAGCAGACCAGCCCATCACAGCCCGACTCAGGCGGCCCCGGGGTTCATCAATAAATGCTTTATTTGGAGGTGTTTAAAAGAGTTTGCCTCCCGCTCGGCAAGCCTGGCAAGCTGCTCGTGTTGTATTTGATATGCCAAATTCCAGTAACAATTATATTAGGTCATTCCCATGACCTAATATAATGGTTTGAGGCTCTTTATGTTCCTGTAGCAAGCCGATGCCCCTGGCTCTACTGGCATGAGACAGGACATATGGAGATATTACTGGTGCCTGCTCTAGCAAATAGATGATCAACGGGAAGATCGTGATCGTGATTGTGATATTTATCATGGAAATATTTCCATATCTTAGCATTAAGATTAAATTTAACTTTTTTTGTTTGTTTTTTGAATCACACTCACATTTCTCAAGGCTTACTCCTGGCTCTGGTTCTGTGCTTAAAGCTCACTCCTGGTGAAGCTTGAGGGGGCCACATGTGGTGCCAGGGATCAAATCTGTGTTGGCCATGTGCAGAACAAGTGCCCTACCACTAAACTATCGCTCCGGTTCCTAAATTTTGCATTATTTTAAAAATCCTGAGTAGTATCATTTGTCTCTCCAAAAACTTCCTTTCTTAGACTGAGAAACAGTACAGGAGTGAAGCCTCAGGTTATGCCCGGTTCGACCCTCAGCATCACATGGTTCCCAGCATTGCCATGTGCAGCCCTGGAGGCCCCCCTGAGCACCACCAAGATGACCCAGGTAATAATCCACAGAGAAGGTCTGAGAAGCACTGCGACCTTCAGCCCTTGCTTTGAAACTCCAGTCAGGTTCAGTAACAAACACCAGTTGGGGGCCCCAGCCCCCTGAGAATTGCTTAGAAGACCTGCCCCTGTCAAAAAAGTAATAATGAAATAAAAATTCCTTTTTTTGTTCTATACTATCATTGTTTTAGTTACTAGTGTTTGTAAATAATTCCTCCTACCAACTATTTCCAAGTCCAATTTTTGCTTTATTTCACTCCTGTGATTTTCTATTCCCATATCACCCAAATATGATATAGTTGACCTTTCCAATACTATAGTGGTAAGAGAGAACAAACCATTCTTTAAAAAAATCCTACCCACCCTACAGCGAAGACTATTCTTTTTTGTCTTTTGAGCTTTTTATTTTTTTTAATGTTTTATTATACCACCGTGAGACATACAATTACAAAGGTGTTCATAATTGGTTCTTGGAAGACTATTTCAAGCCCAGGTATGCCTGATCCAGACACTCAGACACAGGGGCGGAGCTGCTACTGGCTCTCCCTGTGCTCAGCTGATCAGGAGGCGCCCAGGAGGAAAGGCGGGTTCTAGCCCTGGCCCACCATCCCAAGAGAGCCTCGCAAGAAACGAGAGGAACTCCCACACCATGAGGGCCGCCATTTTCAACATCCGAACTCCAGAGCATATCAGAGCTCCACCCAAGAGAAAAGCCAGTAATCTCCCGTTGCACGTGGCAGCTTTGCGGCAGTGCAGTTCATGATTAAACACACAAGATGAGAGCCTACTCCTGAGAGTATTACCACCCGCACGGCAGAGCCTGGCAGCTACCCATGTCATATGTGATATGCCAAATACCAGTAACAATTATAGACCTCATTCCCATGACCTGAAGGAATGGTTTGAGGCTCTTCATGTTCCTGGAGCAAGCAGATGCCCTTTGGCTACACTAGCACATGACAGGATGTATTCTTTAACTAGATTTCTTTAACTATTTAATGTTAAAGATGTATTCTTTAACTAGATTTCTTTAACTATTTTAATTATTCTTTAACTAGATTTAACTCTTTGCCTATTTAGTACAAATTTGCCACTGCATTCATAACAGGATGTATTGAGACATTATTGGTGCCCACTCCAGCAAATTGATGAACAACGGAAGACAAGTGATACAAGTGAACTACTATTTGACTATAATAGCATATTTCCTTAGGGCCAATGTTCTCAAACTTCTGAAACTATATTTAACAAGTTAATCCTATTCTCACAGCTGTATTTCAAGAGTTTTGTTCAAAAGCCCAAACAATAAATATTTAATAAGCTTTATAGGTGCCAATAATATATAATTTCTTTGACTCATCAGAATATACTTTGAATAATATCCAATCCAAATAAGAATACTATCTCCAGACCATCTAGGTTTTACCTAGATGCCAAGTCCAAAAGGATTATTTGTAAATTTTAAAAGGAACCTCAAAGGGAAAAAAAAATATAGAAAGCTTGCAAAGTGCCATGATGGAAGAATCTAGACAAGACCAAAGGTTCTTAATTCTGAGTTCAGATATCTTTCTGCCATACCATACACTGACCAAACACACATATACTATTACCACTTGTACTATGATACAATATAGGCTCTGAAAACTGTCTGATAATGTCTGATAAAAAGCCTTCTGGCTTTTATCAAAGCTCTAGAATCTGACTATCTGCAATGGGAGTTGCTACCCAAAGAGATCTGAATGACAACTTTAAATAATAAACTTGGGCAATTTCCTTAACTGTGTATCAATATGACACATAAAGAATAGCAGGATAATGTGGTGGTTTTGACTCCAAAATCATATTCCTAGGTTTAAATCCTGATTCTGCTCATTCATACATTACTTATATCTTACCTGAGGACAAGATGGTACTACCACCCATCATAGGTTAGCATAAAATCAAATACATATAATTTAATGTTTAGAAAATAGGAGATCCACCATAAATAAGTCATTATTGTCTTTATTCTCTTTGATTTGCCCTCTCAACATTCCCTTTGCTCTCTTTATTCTTGCTCTCTGACCATATACTATTAAATGAGAAAGTAGAAATAGGAGATACTGAGAGAGTAGAGTCGAAGTCCTTCTGAAACTACTTTAAAAAGGTAAGTCTCTTACAAATAAAAATATTTAAAAATATATTTCTTTGTTTTCAGTTTGAAAGCACAAAACTCAAGCACATGTTATGTGGAAAGAACACTAAACTCAAAAAAAGTTCCATTTCACTCTCCCATTATACCACTGAAAGTTTTACCATGAGTAATTTCCTTGAAGCTGAAAAGAGTAAAGAGACTAGACTACAGGTTCACTCTTTTTTTTAAAGTGTCTTTCATGTCCTCAGAAGTTTGAGACCCTGGGTTTGATCCTAGCACCAATAATGAACAAAAGTTCCTTTAAAGATTTCACTTATGGGGCCGGAGCGATAGCCCAGCGGGTAGGGCGTTTGCCTTGCATGCAGCCGGCCTGTGCCAGCCCAGGTTCGATCCCTGGCGTCCCATATGGTCCCCAGAGCACCACCAGGAGTAATTCCTGAGTGCAGAGCCAGGAGTAACCCCTGAGCATTGCCGGGTGTGACCCAAAAAAGCAAAAAATAAATAAATAAATAAATAAATAAATAAATAAATAAATAAATAAAACATTTCACTTATCAACTACATGAACTTTACATGGTATGTACAAATTACAGTAAATCTTAAAAGTTTTTGATACCTGCTGTACTCCGAGCTGAATTTTCATTTAAGTTTCTCTTCATTTCCATTTCCAATATCAAAGTCTGTAACTTTTTCTTTACCACTCCAAATTTACATTAGTTTGACTAAACCTTCAAAGAAAATTTGTACACATTAAAAATAAATGTCTCTCAGATACAGAATGACTGCATTTATTTGCATGACATAAATATATATGTACATATTATGATACCAATATCCAAGGTCAAGTGAAACATATATCAGGAGGTCTTGTCAAAGGTGGAAATTATCACAAACATGTGGGAGTCAGAGGCTAGGTAAGACAGAAAATGGACCAGTGTGCTAACAATTGTCAAGGGTACTAATGCCAACCTAGAACTAAGCATTAAATAGAGGCAAAAGATACACATGAAAAACCTTTAATGTATGTTCCGTAATCCATAGTCTGGAGGGAAGGAAAAGAGAAAGAGAGAGAAAGGGAAAGAAATAAAGAACCTGCCATGGAGGAGGGCTGGGGGAGGGGGAGGGAAGCGGGAGCGTTGGTGGTGGGAGATGGGCACTGGTGGCGGGATGGGTGCTGGAACACTGTATGACCAAAACCCAAATATGAACTTTTTAATTGTATATCTTTGTAATTGTAAAAATAAAAAACTAAAAAATAAATAAATAAATAAATGTCTCTGCCTACTAAGTAATAAATTTGTTGTTTTAAACTATGGTCTCAAACCTAGTAATTTTCACTTTTAGAGTCCTTTGCTTTCTAGAATTATACCATAACCCACTTTTCCAATTCTGTTCAAATTAAAAGTGGGATTGGGGAGGCTAAGGTCCTGCTTCATATATATGTTTTCAAAATCTATGTAACTTATTTCAGAATCAATGATTCACAGTGAGGATAATTTCGAAACAATCCTTAAAAGAGGTAAATGGTCTATAACTCTGGGAAACTTACATTTCTTTACAAGGGCAGGAATGAAACATACACAATTGTGAAAACATACTGTGTTCCAATTTAAAACACCAGCACCAGGCAAGGCAAGGCAAGTGTAGCACACCAAGCTCCAAACTGTCTACCTTGATTGAATGAGACCCTAAGTCAGATCCCTGCAAAACACACACACACACACACACACACACACACACACACACACACCCTATGTGTGTATACATATATGTGAATATGTATATATATGTGCATATGAGTGTATATCTGTGCAGACCATCTAATATGTCTGGGATCCCTGAATTATAAATACCAAAAACTAACCAGAAAAAGTGTGATGAGACATTTCCACATTTCTATGATTTTTACATATAAAACAAGTTTTTTCCTTTATTTTTCTTTTACAACAGAATTCCAGTTGTAGTTTCTTCATGTTTAGCCTCAGCATATTTCAACTCCAGTTGAAAGCAACAAATACATAGTGTGTGAAAAAGATACAAATCTAACAAAATATCATCTCTGTTCCCATGTTCACTCACCAAGGAGGCAGACAAACATGAACATAGCTAAATAAAAACTCAAATTATACTGAGGTAAGTACTAGTTGAGGGGTTCAGCAGGGTGATACCATTTCACCAAAATTCTTCAGCGCCACCCTCGAGAACATCATGCAACAATTAGAATGGGAAGGAATGGGAGTGAAGATAGACGGTCGGCAACTACAACACCTCCGCTTCGCTGATGACATCGTTCTAATAACACCAAACATTAGCCAAGCGGCACAAATGCTGGCTGACTTCGACCGAGAATGTGGAAAGATAGGTCTACAGCTGAATCTCAACAAAACTCATGTTCACGAAAAATGAACTAGTTCCAGAGACCCTATTCACTCTCAATGGAACAAACGTCTCTGAATGCAGCAATTATGTGTACCTAGGTCGAGAAGTCAACATGATGAACGACCTAAAACCTGAGCTGCTCAGGAGGAAGAGAGCGGCCTTCAAAAGCATCAAAGAAATAGCTAAAAGGACAAAGAACCTCCGGCTCCGGGCACATCTCTTAGACTCCACCATTCTCCCTGCATTAACATACACCTCAGAGACCTGGGCCCTATGAAAGCAGGATGAGAATGCTATTCAGGTCTCCCAGAGAGGAATCGAAAGAGCTATGCTTGGAATATCACGCCTCACTCAAGTGAGAGAAGGAATCTGGAGCTCTGACCTCCGTCGCTGTTCCAGAGTCAGGGATGCTGTCTCGTTTGCCAAAGCATCAAAAATCAGATGGGTTGGACATATAATTTGGAGACAAACGCTGGACTAGAGCCATTACCGACTGGATCCCATGGGATGTCAAAAGATCACGTGGCCACCCACCTACAAGATGGTCAGACTTCCTTGTCAAGACCCTGATGAATGGTTTGAGGCTCTGTATATTCCTGAAGCAACCAGATGCCATTGGGCTACAATGGCACGTGATAGGGTCAAATGGAAATGTTACTGGCACCCGCTCGAGCAAATCGATGAACAATGGGATGTCAAGTGATCAAGTGAAGTATTAGTTTCAATACTGCTTATAGAGATGACACTTGGAAAACTACAAATAAGTGTCGGGGATGCTGATGGGGTCCCCAACAGTGTCAGGACAGAAGTTCTCTTCTACCTCCAAGGCCGACGGAGGAATGGATGAAAACTCACAAGTCCAGCGCAGTTCCAAAAGGCTTTTAATAGTGCAAAAGCTCTAACACTGCAATCCAATATAATGAAAGAAGTCTAGCTTTGGACAGAACTTAGACCATACAAAAGAGTCTAAGTCTCCTACCAAAGAGGGTAGGATTTCACCAGAGAGGAGTCCTGCCCAAAAGGGAGCAGGAAAAAGGGGGAAGAGGCCTCAAGTTATATATATAAGGTATCCCTTATATACACCAAAGTAATCTTACCTGTGACAGGGAGTGTCCTGTCAACAAAGAACCCTAAACAGCTTGTAGAAGAATGGTGCCACACCCTATTATAGGTATAAACAAAGGATTATGCCAAGGACTAATCCCTTCTACCAAGATTATATATTATGTAAAACACAGGAGAGAGAAAGAGGGCTGATATAAAGTAATATATCTTAATTTCATGGGCTTCATGTAATCTAGATGGTACCCACAAGGTCCTTCTTATTTATTATCTGCACCAGGGTGATTCCAAGTATCTTGTTCTCCATATACTGAAAGGGTAACACTAGCCTGAGTGAGGGCAAAGTAGTATGATCCTTCCTATAATCTTAGATAGTCTCGGGCCAGAGTGATAGCACAGTGGGTAGGGCATTTGCCTTGCACTCGGCCAACCCAGGTTGTCCCCAGAGCACCACCTCCAGGAGTAATTCCTGAGTGCAGAGCCAGGAGTAACCCCTGAGCATTGCCAGGTGTGACCCAAAAAAGAAAAAAACAAAAGATAATCTCAACATAGCCAGGGTGATAGTCTCCTGGTAAATTCTAACTGTCCCATGCTCGGTGCAATGGGTATAAAGAGGAGCTGTGCCCAATCTAGAAAACATAGAAGTCTTAGTAGATGTATAAGTCAGAAGTTATTCAGAGTCAAGGTGACTTCTGTAACTGCCATGCCCTCTAGCAGTGTTTACATAGAAGAGATATCTCATTAGAACCAACCTTGGCTTAAGAACATACAAGTAGATTAAGCTCTGTGAGTAAAACAGTAAAGTTCCCAGACTAGCTAAACCTGTCATCCAACAAATAAGGAAAAGTCTCCTCTATTTCCAAACCTTGGGTTTGAAAGCAGATAGAGAAAGCCTGTTTAAAAATTATACTAATTATGCCATTTTATTTTATTGTCCACAAGTCACTTTTTTTTTCCTTTTACATTTTGGCTTATTTGTCTTATATTATTTGTATTGAGGTACTGTGATTTACTATCATAATTTTCATACACTGTTCCAATAACACACCTACCACCGCTTCCCCCAACCACTGTCCCTCCATCCTTCTTTCCCACAATTCTATGGACAAATTCTCCCATTCTGATCCCTCTGGCCATCTGCTGTTCCCTTGCTATGTTTATGTCCCACATATTAGAGAGCTGTTTTGGATTGTGCAGGTGATGACCCTTACACACAGATTAATACAGTTAAACTCCTGAAATTTCACAAAATTGTAAATCAATTATAAAAAAAAATTCATGAAAACTTTTTCCAGAAACTGACTTTTCTTACAAGTATACACATTTTTTTTAAATATCAGGAATAATTCTAAGTGAATACACTGTAAATATACATTTCTTCTGCAATCAAATGAATTTAAGCCACCGAGATCTCGAGACCAAACCCCCGCGGGAACTCAAGGCCTCGCGATGCGCTCTCCCACGCAGTCCACTGACCGACGCCGTCCTACAAGTCAGACCTGGGCTCATGCTGGTTTTCCTTAGCACAGCCACCAAGTAACTGTCACCCCTAATTCTTTCACGCCAACAAAATCAAGTAAACGACGTGGTCTCCTCCGGTCCCCGGCACTGGCCACGGAGACCCCCAGGTAACCCCCAACTTCCAGTAACCCTCAGTGGCATGTTCTGCGTTGGCGGCAGAGGCGTGCAGAACACTGCGTGCAAGCACGTGAACACACACAGTACCGCGCCCCCACCCCCGACCCCTACCCCAACGGCCGGAGCCTCCGGAGGCGGGAGAACCACGGCCCCTCGTGGAGGGACGTCAAGGCGACGGTCCCATTCTAACTTCTCTCCTCACCCAGGGACTGGGGAAGCTCGACGACAAGCCACAACACACAATCTTTTGCTTCTCGGCCCTGCTTCCCACACCACATACAAAGTGAATCCTTCAGCTTCCTCACCTCAGTCAACCGCCCGCCGTCGTCGAAAGCGCCCGCTCGGCCCGAGATCTCGCAACTGAAAAACCGCGAGAACTCAAGCCCCAGCGCATGCGCTCTCCCGCGCTCCAGGTGCCCCGGCACGGGCCAAGCGTCGAATCCGCGTTGCCTTGTTGGCGATGGCCACATCTGTTCTCCGGTCAGCGAGGAAAGGGCACCCGCGTTCTCTCCAGAGAGACAAAGCGGAATCTTCCAAAAGTCTCACGCTGGTAGCACAGTCAGCCTCTGCCCCAACAGCTCTCAGATCCCGGGGTCATTTCGAAAGTTCTAGATCAGTGTGGTGACAAGCAGGAGTGTGTATACCTAGAAGACAATGACTGGCAGGCCACAAAACAGTCACAGAGATGTTGCTGGGCTGTTACTTTCATGTATGCCATGGAAAGTTATTTTCATATTCAAAATGAAGCGTTCTTCAGTGATGACGCTGTGTATTGTTCCACCTCTGTCGGTCAGGTGGGTCGGGGGTTACATTCCACAGGGGAACCGGTGGGCGGGCTGAGTTCCCGCCTGACCCAAACACTGGAATCCCAGAGAGGAAGCGGGGTGGTGCGTGACCCAGAGACCTGCACCCCAGGCCACGAGAGTTGATTCCTAGCCCTTACATCAGGGGTAAGTTATTTACCCTGCTAGACCTGCGTTGCCCTCCTTGGAGAAAGAGCAATAGCCATGCCTAATTGCCTTAATGATTAAGAAGGAACACGTCAAAAAATAGAAGAATGAACAGGTCGTGACACGGTGAATATTTCTAAATATTAGCCCTTTTTCAGCAAAAGTGGCTGTCATTTATAGAGTACTTTATCAGATATGGTCATTCCAGTTCTGCCTGCAAAGAACTTGTTTTGTTGTTACTGTATCTTCAAACCATTTAAAGACAATAGGTAAAGAGGAAAGGCCCATGGGGACTCAGAGATGGAGACAGGGTTTTTAGTGAACAGCTAAGCCAGGGTGCCAGAGCGACAGTACAGAGAGTAGGGTGCTTGCTTTGCCACCACAACCCAGGTTCAATCCCTGGCGTCCCATATCGACCCCGAGCCTGCCAGAAGTAATCCCTGAACACTACCCAATGTGGTTCAAAACAAAACAAAACAAAACCCCCATAAAAGTTAGGACAATGCTCTTTATATATATATATATATATATATATATATATATATATATATATATATATATATATGAGTTACTCAGGAATTACTCCTGGTGCTCAGTGGACCATATGGGATGTCGGAGATCAAACCCGGGTCGGCCACGTACAAGGCAAACACAAGGCAAACGCCCTACCGCGCTGTGCTATCACTCCGGCCCTTTATACAGTCTTAAAGAGAAGAGTTCAAAAAAATAAAAAAAGTTTGGAAAGATTTGTTATTCACTTTGGTTCCGCTGAGAGAGATAATACAGGACATAGGGGTTTATTGCCTGCAGCTGTGGTTCACAGTAACCCTGTTTCAAATCCCAGGCACCACCTATGAGCAGTAGGGGGTCTTTTCTGAGCACAGAGCCCAATAGCCCCTGAACAAGGCTATATGTCATCCAAAAAATAAAAAAATAATAATAAATTTTAAAAAAGCTTTAGGGAAGCAGATTTTAAGCTTATACAGTACATTCATTCACATATATTTATAGCACTCATGCAACCAACAAGGATGACTTTATTCTAAAAAAAAAACTTTAAACCGTTTTTAACAATATCCTGTGTTGTATTATAAGAAATGCAGACATGAAAATGTAGACTCTATTCTAGGAGTTTATAACAGTTTGCAATTGTATCTATTTTCTCCCTACCTTGCTCTGATTATTTCTACCTGGAATGCTGGTCAAAATGGCTGACACAAGGGAAGGAAAATTATTAAAGTAGTGAGAGTACTTTCATGACATGACTGCTGGCCAACCACATACGTGTATGTGTACCATTTGGGGGATACTATTATACTGTTCTGTAAACAAACCTACTTTGCCTCCCCCAAAATTTCTACTATTATTTTATTGGACCCATGACTATGAAAACTGCACTTCTTTTGTTTTAAGCAATATTAGTTTGGTCATAAATCAGGCACCACTATTCCCAAAAAAATATATGGGATATTGAAAGTTTTTAAGTGTATTCTTTTATACTATTTAAACCATTCGATATTTGACCTACTAGCCAGGGACAACTGAAAACAGCTGCACTTTGTATAATATCTGTTCTCTGAATTCTCAAAGAGAAGAACTAGACTAGGAAAAATAACGGCATTTTGTGAAGCACAAAAATGCAGTATGCTTTGGGAAACGGAGAGTTAAAACTCTTTTGGAAGTTAACTTGGTATAAGAGTAGGAAAAGCCTCTGTTGCTCTACTTCTAAGGAAATGCTCGCCTTTTTCTCTAGTAAAGCTTTCTGCAGAAGACAAACTCTACACAATAAACGAGGTAAGGATAGGGCAGAATTGCTGCAATTCATTAACTCTCCAAAACTTTATTCATTTTGGCATGCTAGGAAAACCATTTATGAATGTTAAATGTGCTGATCTGTTAAAAGTCCATAAAACAGGCCTCGAAACGCAGTCATCTGTGTCAGCTACAAGTAAGTCACTGAAGCAGTATTTCAGAGAGACTAGGGTAAAGAACAAAACTAACCACAAATCGGCAGGAAAGAGACAAAGCCAAAGCATAGTCAAGTGTTAATAATTCCCCATAGTGACTGGCCTGAAAACCAACGTTAACTAAACAATACAACTATCTGTTTCCTTTGCACTTGTTTTCCTCATCTCTACAACAAAATGTTTAGTGTGCATTGATGCAAGAGGAAAAGCAAAGCCTACAGGGGCTTTTTGTGTATTAGAACATGACTTTTAATGAGCAGTTTTAGTTTTTATTACTTTATCTCTGCAGAGTAATTGTCTTAAAGGACAAACATAGGAATTGGTTTATTAAATAATATGAATAATTCACATCTTATATTTCTATCATGTGCTTTGTTTGTATGCTTGTTTGCTTCCCGAAGACACTGTAATAGCTGTTTATGTGAATTCCAAAAGAGCAAAAGGGGAACTTAGGGAAGGACAAAAATAACTATTCTGTGAATAACCAGCTGGACTAAGAACCAGAAACCTTAATACCAGACCCAGTTTTCTACTCGTAACCATGGGTTTTATCAGGTGATTTAACCTCTCTTTCCTTTACCTCTATGCTGGGGATATCATTTAAAAAATTACCTTGTCTTATAAAGTGTTGATATGAATAAACCAAGGTAACATAGAAAAGTTGTGTAAATTCAACTACTCCAAAGTTGTACTGAATTTTTTTTTTTTTGCTTTTTCGGTCACACCCAGCAATGCTCAGGGGTTACTCCTGGCTCTGCACTCAGGAATTACTCCTGGCGGTGCTCGGGGGACCATATGGGATGCCGGGGATTGAACCCGCGCCGGCATGGACCAGCTGCGTGCAAGGCAAACGCCCCTACCCACTGGGCTATCGCTCCGGCCCCAGTTGTACTGAATTTTATACAACTCTTCTTATATCCTTATCAAACAATCTAGCATTACCAAAGCATAGTTTTCCAGCACTTGAATTTCTTTGTCTTTCTGAATGATAGAACATAAAATAAAACCTCAATTAGCCCTGAGTCATTTCTGCAAAAGACTGTATTCATCATAGCATTTCACAGTTTCCTATTAAGACCTCCTCTGGAGAATCACATTCCAGTGTAGAATCCCTGTCTCCAGTAAGTTAATCAATGTCTAGACAAACTTATGTAATGTTGTTTGTATATGGAGCATGCCTCAAGACATTTTCAATTATTACAAAGACTTGAAATTAGTAACAGTTGCTTTTCCTTCAGTATGGAGCAAAAAAAAAATTTAGAGAGATTCCTAAGGAAGTCAACACAGAAGTACCAAATTCTTTATGAGAAGGAAATTAAAGCATGATTCAAATGAACTTTTTTTTTTTTTTTTTGCTTTTTGGGTCACACCTGGCGAGACTCAGGGGTTACTCCTGGCTCTGCACTCAGGAATTATTCCTGGTGCTCGGGGGACCATGTGGGATGCCGGGGATTGAACCCAGGTCGACCGCATGCAAGGCAAACGCCCCTAACCGCTGTGCTATCACTCCAGCCCGTCAAATGAACTTTTTTAAGTCTTGGTTTTATTGATTTGGTCCTTGTGAATCTTACTATGAGAAAGCACTCTAACAAAAAGAGCATCACTTCCCAGAGGAGGCCTGTGAAATCTGCCTTTGGTTCTTTGTAGAGATGAGATTCAAAGACCCTCAAATGATGAAAAATGTCTGAACTCATTTCAGGAAAGAAATACTTTCAAATGGGAGTGCGAGTATAAATACTGAATGATAGTGTATATATTGTGGGCCTCTTTTTTCTATTTTTTGAGGATTAAGAAAGCATAAAATATTGTTAGTTGTCACAAATCATTACGAAAACTATTAGATGAGAGTCTGGTGAAATTATTGTATTAGTATAATATGCTAATTCATTCTTGCACTTTGATCTACTGGCCATTTGAGGGAGTGAGAAGTTAAACAGTATCTCTAGTTGATCTTTGCATATCTTAATCCAAATATGGTAAAGGGCAGGACTAAAGAAGGGAGTGTCCATATAATAAACTGGCTGACTCAGAACTTGTAACAGAAAATGAAAATAAATTCCAAGAGAACTCTGTACTTGGTACTTTCGTTAGAGTATCATTTAGACTTAAATTCCTAAGTCTTTCTTAAGTTGTTTTCTTCAATTTCTCTTCTGAGTTGCAGAAATAAGATTAAAAACTACTTGACAAAATGACTTCTTGCCATGTTGCAGAAGAGCCTGTAAAAAGGGTTGCTATCTTTGGAGGAACTCATGGGAACGAGCTAACAGGAATATTTCTAGTTAAGCACTGGCTGGAGAATGGCACTGAGATTCAGAGAACAGGACTGGAGGTAAAGCCTTTTATCACCAACCCAAGAGCAGTGAAGAAGTGTACCAGATACATTGACTGTGATCTGAATCGAGTTTTTGACCTTGAAAATCTTGGGTAAGACTGTATTTTTGTGTTGTATGCACATGTGAGTATGAACAGTGGCTTGTGTGTTATGTGTGCATGATTCTCGTGTCTATGTACAGCTGTTGGTTACGAATCAAATCACTTTCACTTTTAATCCTATTCCATTATGAGTTACACAATTACCTAAATTGGCCACTCACATAATCTTTTGTAAACTTTTTTAAAGCACCAAGTGCTTTTTTAAAAAGTGAATGATTTTCTTTTTAAATGCATTCTACACTAACTTTGGCAATATATAACAAAGGTTTTTACTTAAAAGAAACAAATTGAATAATCCTTGGCTAAACTATTATTAGAACACTATGCTTACCTAAAAATTTCTTAGTTTTCTAGGTATCTCACTCTGACTTTATGCAACTATGTTTATGGTAGTACATCAAGTTCTAGTTAAGAACATTTTGATATTTTAATTAATATTTGTTTAATGAAATAGTGATTAAATACCCATCACCAGAAAGTATGGGGCCATTCTCATTTGAAAAGTAGAATAGTTCTTTTCTTTCCTTTTCTTTTTTAAATTTATTTTTTGACTTTTTTGGGTCACACCCAGCACAGCAGTGCTCAGGGTTCACTCCTGACTCTGCACTCAGAAATTACTCCTGGCGCTGCTTGAGAGACCGTATAAGATGCCAGGGATCAAACCCAGGTTGGCCACATGCAAGGCCAATGCCTTACCCATTATGCTATCACTCCGGCCCCCTTATTTTCAATAATAAATCAATGATAGGTGAATGCAGTCACCTGAATTTGAGTCCATTTCTACTTTCTAGGTATATCCTTATTTTTATCATGAAAGCCTCTTCTATAAACTCTATCTTTTTTGCCACTTCCTTCTTTCATTTGCCTAAAAAATATTATTACTACTCTTTCTGAAGCACTAAGCCAGGTACTACAGAAATACTAAAACTAGATACAAAATAGTTTATACACACAGGCTGTTTACATACTACTAACTCAGACATAAGACATGTGCAGGAACAACTAATTCTGCACTGCTTCATGTGACAGATTTCTAATAAGCTCTGATTCGAATTTAGAGAGTTATCTAAGTTTAATCTCACCACAGATCCAAAGATGGCTACTAGCTTTAGTATAAATATGCCTCACCTTATGGAACAGATGTTTAGCAGGGCAATTACGTGTTAGTTATACTTAATATATTTATTTTCTCTCAGAAATGTGTTATCTTCATATCTAAGGTTATATCAACACATTTAAGATTAATATATTCACATAAAATTATTCTTAATAATTCATGTTATAAATAAGAATTTGGTGGAGATGATGCCTTCAGTTGATTTGGGAACTTCTCAAATCAATCTAAAACAGACTAGTATGGATTTTTCTTGTCATAACTTATCAGCAGCATTTATTTCAGTGAGCACATTTTTTGAAAATTAAATTTGTTTTCTAATTCTTATATTTAATACTACTTAGACATTACAGAGGTCTCTCTTAAAGCTGCTATAATCATTTTGAAGTTAACAAAGTAATGACTTTCTCTAGTCCTCCTTTTCCTGTATGCTCCACGCCATTACCCACTAACTTCCCTATGGAAATCTTCCAACCCTCATCCTCCTCATCCTTCTGGATCATATATCTTTCAGTTGTTGAAGTAGTGAATAATTATAAGAATTTCACAAATCTGATCTTAGTATTCATTTTCACTACCTCAATTTATTCTGTGGACAGTTAGACTAGCTCCCTAAAGAATCTCCATGCGGAGAGACAGGACAGCAGGGAAGGCACTCACCTTGCACAAGGCTGACCCAGGTTCAATCCCTGGCTCCAGATACAATTCCCCTGAGCCCACCAGGAGAGATCCCTGAACACAAAGCCAGGAATAAACCCTGAGCTTTGGTTGGGCCCCAAAACAAAAGAAAAATTCATGCAGTCTTGCACCAATTCTTCCTGCCTGTATTAGTTTTCTACATCATATCAACCATAGTGATCATCCTAACATGACAATATTATCATGTATCTCCCTTGCTAAAATGTTTCAGTAGGGGCCAGAACAATGGCAGAGAAAATAGGGCACTTGCTTTGTTTACAACCATCCTGGGTTCAACTCCCAGAATCCCGTAAAGTCCCCTGAGCACCTCCAGGAGTAATTCCTGAGTACAGAGCAAGGAATAATCCTTGAGAACCACAGAATGTAACCCAACATTTAAAATAAATTAAATTAAAACTTTCAAAATATTTCCATGCTAGAAAAAATTTAAGTAATAATATAATTTTAATGGCCTCTAGGATCTTGTTCCCACCTTTTCTTTCATCTTAATTCCTTGGAACTCTCCCTAGGGACCTCTAATCTAGATATGAGAACTAAAGTATCCATTAGCTTTCAATACTTGAAACCTGATGGGGCCTGAGTGATAGTATGGTGGATAGGGCACTCGTCTTGCATGTGACTGACACCCTGTCAATCCCTGGCACCCCAAATGTCCTCCTGAAACCCATCAGTATTGATTCTAAGCATCACCAGTTGTGGCCCAAAAATCAAAAAAAAACAAAACCAACAAACAAAATAAAGAATCTGGTTCTAAGCAGCAGGATGGCTTCTATTGTCACTTACTCACATAGGAAGAATTAGAAGCAGATCAGTTTGGTAGGAATACCTTGTGAAACTTTTTTTATAAATTTTCAAAACTGATATAGAAAGAAGTGGATAAAACACACACATATATGTATTATATATAGATATGTAGATATGTATATATGGTATATATATGGATTTAATTATTTATATATATCCATGAGGAACTATATTTGGTTAAGGATATATATATCACTTGATCACTTGATCACTTGACATCCCGTTATTCATCAATTTGCTCGAGCGGGCTCCAGTAATATTTCCATTTGACCCTATCATGTGCCAGTGTAGCCCAATGGCATCTGGTTGCTTCAGGAATACAAAGAGCCTCAAACCGTTCGTTCAGGGTCTTGACGAAGAAGTCTGACCATCTTGTAGGTGGGTGGCCACATGATCTTTTGACATCTCGTGGGATCCAGTCGATATATATATATATATATATATATATATATATATATATATATATATTCCATGAGGAACTATGTTTGGTTAAACCTATAAACAGTGTTCTAAACCAGGACTTCTTGAACTTTTTCCTCTTGCAGCCCCTTTTCTCCTGAGAAATGTAACACCTACAGGCATTGCCAGAAACACCTTAAATTCATTGCACATTTGATTGTGAGTTCATGTGCTGTCATTGCATATTCCAGAAACCTTTTACTGTTGCCAACTTCTTTGCAATGTTCATATTCATTGACATGACCCCACATAGGGTTACAGCCCACCTGCAAGAAGAGAGGGTCAATAATAAAGGTCTTATTTTCACAAATATTAAGTCCATCAGTTAGCAGCCCTGGGATGGTGCAGGGTCTTAATGGTGTCAATACCACAGTCTCCTTCTGTCTTTTATCTACGTTCAGCATGCTCCTTTTGTTCTCTTGGTTTTTGCTTCATAACATAAAACTGACTTACTGACTTTTCCACCTTCTTGATTGCATTCTAGGTAAGTATTACACAGGTACACTGAAGGTTTTTTTTTTTTTGCTTTTTGGGTCACACCTGGTGACACTCAGGGGTTATTCCTGGCCCTGCACTCAGGAATCACTCCTGGTGGTGCTCGGGGGACCATATGGGATGCTAGGGATAGAACCCGGCCAGCATAGGCCAGCCATGTGCAAGGCAAACGCCCTACCCACTTGGCTATCATTCCGGCCCCAGATATTTTAAATTATCCAAAAATAGGGAATAATAATTATAGAAAAATTATAGATTAATGAAGAAAAACCAACCCAAATTATCATCATGCACCATAAGATAAAAATGTGGGAAGACTGAAGTGGGCAAATAGGAGACTCATCTGAAAATTCAATAAAATTTGTTGGCCTTCGTGCTAGAAAATATATACGTGTAAATACCTGTAAATTTTTGCACCTTATTAAGGTTTATAGACTCTTGTCTATAAGACATTCCACTGAACCACCAGTGGTTCCTAAACTTCAATGATAATGATTGATTAAATTTTGTGAACACCCAAGTTTTTATTAGATCTAGAATACATAAATATCTTAGTGTGATGACCTAGCCCCATAAGTAGTTTGGTGTGCAGAACTTAATTAATTTAATCAAAATATCATTGATTGAATTAAAGAATGAGTCTTAAGGTTGAAGTCAAGTGATAAATCCTGAAATGCTCTTCCCTTCGCCACAAAAATAAATTTTATTGCAAAGCATTATCATATGCAATCAAATGAAGAAAGTGTAATTTTTCTTTTATAAAGCTTTCAAATGGCTCCACTACCATCACTGATTTTTCTAATTAAAGATTTGACAGGAAGTTCCTTATACACTGTGTTCTTGTTGTCTATTTATGTTATCTTAATCCCTTTTGACCTTTTTATTTTTTAATAACAGCAAAAAATACATCAGAGGACTTGCCATATGAAGTGAGAAGGGCTCAAGAAATAAATAATTTATTCGGTCCAAAAGGTTACTATGACATTATTTTTGACCTTCACAACACTACTTCTAACATGGGATGCACTCTTATTCTCGAAGATTCCAAGAGTGACTTCTTAATTCAGATGTCTCATTATATTAAGGTAATGTCAATATTATTAATGTATAAATTAGCATAGGACCACTACTTTAAAGTGAATTATGGATATGAAACTACTAGAAAACGGCCATGAGGGGGGGGCTAAGATACAGCAGATCTGGGGGGAGTGAGAGAGGAACACAGGAATAGAGGCAGTGCTGACAGGCAGGCGGAAACGGAGAGGACATAAATAACAAATACAATGAATAACACTACAAGGTCTTACGATTATTGAATCTATTAAATTATAAATATGTTATAGAAATATAACAATAGGTAATTTGGCAAAAGCTGAGTAAAATTAATATGAAAATCTTAAGTGAGATGGTTGAAGTATCATAGTTAACAATGTTAGAGAATTCAAGAAATGAGTGGTCTGAAATTGACTAAAACCCAATGATTATATGATACACTCTTTATTTTTCTAATTTTTAAGATAGGCTCTCTTTAATCCTGCTTTTGTCTCCATTTAATTCAAATGTCACAACATGGAACTGTTCTTTCAGTACTTCATATAAACCAATCATTTGGGCGAGGGCAGGAAAGAGTGTTGGGCCACACCAGGCATGCTCAGGGATTATTTCTAGCTCTGTACTCAGGAACTACTCCTGGCAGTGCTCAGGAGAGCATATATGTTGACAGAGATGGGACCTCAGTCAGCCATGTGCTAGGGAAAATGCCCTGCACTGCACTATCTCTCTGGCCCCATGTTAATCATTTTATAGTTCAAAAATCTAGATGAAAAATTCAGTCATCCACTGCCCACCTCTAGAGGGGGAAATGAAAGCAAATAATAATAATTAATTGTATTTATCTCTATAGAACAGAATATCTTTCCTTTCAGAGTATGATTTTTTTAAGAATTTTGCAACAGCCACAGGAACCTGTTTTTAAATCCTGATTTTCTCATTCCTTAACTTTAGGTAAAGTACTCAACTCCCCAAATCTAGTTTTCCTTACTTTATAAGATTGGCCTATAGGCTGAAGAGAGTGTGTAAAGTTTAAGGCACTTGGCTTGCATGCAGCCAACTTGGTTCATTCCCTGTACTGTGTGATTCCCCAAGCATCCCCAAGCATCTCCAAGAATCACGACAACCCCTGATCACTGCCTGGTGTAGCCCAAAACCTAAAAAATGTTAATGAAATTAAATAAAATTGAGATTACATTCATACTATATGACTGTTAAAATCCTTAAATAAGATAAATAGTTTAAATATGCAGTCTTATACTAATACATAGTAAAGGTTAATTTTTTGAACAGAGTTCTTGTTTCCCCCCTGTGACTTTTTGACAATAGCTAGATAGATAATAGTTGTGGTATGAAGGCATAATCTAGCAATTCTTTGCTACTCAATTGAGAGACCAGCTGAATCCTTTGGTTGCCAGGCACGGAAGCAGCCTGGCTGACATTGTTATGAAAACTGACTTGAATTCTCATTCAGATTGGGGTTCGGGTTCTATAGAGACCTTGACCACAGAGATCAAGGTCTACAATCAAGGTCTGTAATCAGAATCTACAAAATTTATACCAAATTAACTCTAAGTGTAACTATTGATAAAAAAACCTGATTCCTTATGAGGAAATTTTCATATCCTTTTAATCATGATTCTAGAGAATTGTGTCATATACACTTTTCCCATAAAACTACACATAATTCAGTATTTTCTGTAATTCATGAATATGTTTTCAAAGCAGCAAAAGCATTGGATTGTAGGAAATGTTTCATAAAGTTCATCTAAGTTAATGAAGTAAGACATACTGAAAGCATTATTGATTCTAACAGCAAAGGGAAAGAAGCATAAGGTTTTTACAGAATAAGAAAGAATAAGAATGTGGAGGCCGGAGCAGAGCAATAGCACAGCGGAGAGGGCATTTGCCTTGCACATGGCTGACCCAAGCTCGATCCCCGGCATCCCATATCATCCCCAAGCACTGTCAGGAGTAATTCCTGAGTGCAGAGCCAGGAGTAACCGCTGAGCATTGCCAGGTCTGACCCAAAAAGGAAAAAAAAATGAATAAGAATGTTCTCATGTTTTTCAGACTTCCTTGGCTCCATTACCTTGCTATGTTTATCTTATTGAACATCCTTCCCTCAAATATGCAACCACTCGCTCTATAGCCAAGCTTTCTGTTGGTAAGTCACATTTTTCATTATCACAATCAAACTAACAAATGACCTAGATGACATTGTTCAAATTATTTTTTAAAGACTATTTAGACACTTTGGTGATAGGTATGTTGTGATGACATACATTTCAAAGACGTAGGAAATTGTGCCCTAAAACATATACATAGTCAACAGATAGTACTAGGAGTTAATAGGAGTTAAGGCACTTGCCTTTCACACAACTAGGATAGTACTAGGAGTTAATAGGAGTTAAGGCACTTGCCTTTCACATAACCAACCCAGGTTTGATCCCCAGCACCCCTTAAGATCCTCTGAGCACAACCAGGAATGATCCCTGAGCACAAAGCCAGGAGTAAGCCTTGAATAAAGCTGGGCATGGCCCCCAAAGTTTTTCTTAATTTATAAACATCAAGCCATACAGTCTTGTAAACATCAGTAAAATAATATAACTAGAATTAAAAGGATTGGGGCTGAAGAGCTAGTACTAGTTAAGGTGCTTGCCTTAACCCTGGTTCTATCCCCAGCACCATGTATGGTCCCTTGAACACCACCAGGAATCATTACTGAGCACAGAGCAAGCCCTGAGCACATCTAAGTATGACCCTAATAATAATAATAATAATAATAATAATAAAAGTAAAGGATCAGATATAAAGCTCAGCAGCAAAGTACTTGCCTTGGTGTGGTGTTCCATCCCCATACTGTTATGATTGATTGATTGATTGATTGATTGATTGATTGATTGATTGAAACTTAAACTCAGGTTTAATCCCTAGCACTGCATGTGATCTCCTGATCCCCCAGAAGTGATATTTGAAAACAGATCCAGAAGTAAGTCCTGGACACAACTGGATGTTGCTCAAAATTAACAACAAAAAGACAAATATTTAAATCTTCAGTATTTTTTGTTAATTTACATTGGCTTACAACATTATCAATTTAAGGAGTATAGCTTCACATCTTGGCAAATATGTGTGTATAGTCAAATATTTGGCTAAATCTCTAAAAGACATTTTAGTATGAGGAAGTAAGTAGTAAGATCATCATAACTGTATTTGTATGCTTTTGCAGCTTTACTATCTTACTTAGAATATATAAATATACTTAGAACATATTTATATAATTTCTGGGCCGGAGTGATAGCCCAGCAGGTAGGGCGTTTGCCTTGCATGTGGCCGTCCCATGCTGGCCCAGGTTCGATCCCCGGCATCCCATATGGTCCCCCGAGCACTGCCAGGAGTTATTCCTGAGTGCAGAGCCAGGAGAAACCCCTGAGCATTGCCAGGTGTGACCCCAAAAAAAAAAAAATAAATATGTTTATATAATTTCTACTGTGGAAAACCCATCAAGATTAGAGAGGCAATATTGCTAAGGCAGTTAAATATGATAGGATCATTCGAGGTCAACTTTGTCCGCCTCAAAAAAGCAATTTTGCTGCAGTCAACCCATAATTAGTCACTACCAAAATCTTTTTTCCCCACCCCATCTTCTTTCATCTTCTCTCTCTCCCCCCCTCTCTCTCGATAAGTGACTAGACACAGTCTTCTAACTTTCCTGGATTGACTGAGATCACTTTTGAGAGTCAGAAAAGTTCCTTCTGTGGGGCTGGAGTGATGGTACAGCAGGTTTGCTTACCTTACAAACCTCTGATGTGGGTTTGATCCCTGGCTCTCTACAGTGCCCCTGGAGGCCCCAGGAGGGCTTCTTAGTGCAGAGCCAGAAGCATGCCCCTGAGAACTGACAGGTGTGACCCCCCACCCCACCACAGCCCCCCCAAAACGGGTTCTTTCTAAAAAATGTGACTTAGCCATAGATTACCTACCTTACATGTGTGAAGCCCTGGAATGGAATGAAAGATCTTTTAAATTCCTCCTGGGCTAGAGAGATAGTACAGGTATTAAGGCACTTGCCTTATAGGCAGTAGAACGCAATTCAATCCTTGGCTCTAAATATGGTCCCCTTAGCATATTTAGTGACTCCTGAGCACAGAACCAATAGCAGTCTCTGAGCATTGCCAGGTTTGGCCCAAAAAACAAACCAAAAGAAGATAAGAAATTAAAAATTCCTCCTAAGACCATTGTTCTTGCTTCCTTCCTGACTACCACAGCCACAAATTTAACCATTCTCTTCTAGAATAAAATCTTGTGTCAACATTAGTTTGGGGTTTTAAAAATGTGGTCATTCTACCGATTGTCCTTCATTCATAATAAGAAGAGATCATTTTTTAGTGATTGCCTCATCCCCGCCTTCCATAGGTCCTCTCCACCAAAAGGCCTCCCACACCAAGCCTTCAAGAACAAATAGGAATGAGCCGGAACCATAGTCCAGCGGGTAGGGCATTTGCCTTGCACGGCCGGCCCATGCCGACCAGGGTTCAATCCCTGGTATCCCATATGGTCCTCCCAGAGCACCGCCGAGGTGATTCCTGAGTGCAGAGCCAGGAGAAATCCCTGAGCATTGCCGGGTGTGACCCCCAAAAAAAGCAAAAAAAGAACAATAGGAGTATGTAGAGTGGTTTTGACTCCAAGGAATTGAATGGCTTTAAGAAGTATTTTTACTTAGCAGTTCAACAGCAGCATGAGCAGCCACTTGCTTTGTTCTTGTAGTCTGCCATGTTTAACATATCTCCAGCTGCACCCATGGCACCCACCGTAATTTCAAGGATCATAAGCTACTGTGACAGTAAATAGTGGAAGAGAGGAAACCCCCATGAACTTCCTTAAATACCTTCCATTACACCCACTTGATATGCCAAAAACAGTAAAAATAATGAACCTCATTCTCAGCGAATGGAGACATTACTGGCGCCTGCTCAAGCAAACTGATGAACATGGGAGACAAGTGGTACAAGGGATGGTCACCTGATCAAAACTGGGCCGCATGTCATCCTCAAATAGTTACTTAAGTTATGAAATTACTTTGACACTATGTCTAAGCTATAGAAAGTTTCAACCAGCTCAAAGATTGAAAACCTAACCAAAAGCAGGATTCTTTTAGCAATGCAGGAAATGCAATGGACTTAGGGAAGGCCACCACAATGTCTTTTACAGTCATGCTGGTAAGGTGCTTACCTACCTCACACCTATGTGACAAATTATTTAAGGGTTGCCTATACCCTTAGCTCATCCGGTCTTGATTTCTATGAGTAAAATACACATGTCTTTTCTTCTGTTAAAGCTAAATATTAATGTATATAAAAGTTTCACTTTATAGCCACTTACTACTTTAACTATAAAATTTTCTCTTTTATTATTTTATGATTTATACATATTTATACTATTAAAGAATATTTTTAAAAGGTCCCAAAATCTAATTATTCTAACATAACTCTTCTTTTCTTTCTTTGTCTCTCCCATTCTATATTCATTATGCATGTAATTTGGGGTTTTCAACGGTATAACTTTACTAAGTCATCAGTTCAGTTACCTTTTAAATAATGTTTATAATTGGTTTCTCTTCAGATTGCATAAATCATTTTGCCTTTTAAATAATTTTTACTGACTCTAAAACTTGATGTATTAAAATGTCAAAATTGGGGCCGGAGCGATAGCCCAGCAGGTAGGGCATTTGCCTTGCACACGGCCGGCCCATGCAGACCCGATTCAATCCCGGCATCCCATATGGTCCCCCGAGCACCGCCAGGAGTAATTTCTGAGTGCAGAGCCAGGAGAAACCCCTGAGCATTGCCAGGGTTTCTCCTGCAAAAAAGCAAAAAAATAAAAATTTTTTAAATGTCAAAATTTATTACATATTCTAATTATAAATAAATGTAACCATTTGCCTTTCTGTATCAAGGTATAGAAGTTGGGCCCCAGCCTCAAGGCGTTCTGAGAGCTGATATTTTGGACCAAATGAGAAAAATGATTAAACATGCTCTTGATTTTATACATAGTTTCAATGAAGGTAAGTGGTAGGGTGGAACTGTTTTCTTAATTATTTGTTGTGCACACATGTGCACGTGTGTGTGTGTGTGTGTGTGTGTGTTGGAAAGGGAAAATGAGATAATTGCATGTAACATTACCTGCTGAACATTGAAATAGCAATTGCAACCTTGGTCTGATTTGCCACTCTAATAATATTATGTGCTTTTGAAAAATGTATTTACTATACCCATTCCTCAGTGACCAGAATAACCACATTCAGTAAGAGTAACTACTAAGAAATATCCTCAGGTATTTCTTAGTAGTTACTCTTGTTAAAGTTTGTCTAATATTGTTACTATTAGTTTTAAATGAGAAACTATTTCCCCTTTTTGGAAAAAAATTAAATCTGGTAAATGTTGCAGGAGTTTAGGGAAGGGGAAACTTTCAGTGTCTGTTGATATAAGTTGGAAAAGACACTTTAGGAGATATTTTGCAGTATACACTTTATAAATGTACCAACAGTTTTATAAATGTATAAATGTACCTTGTTCTCTCGGTTCCATATCTCAAAGAAACATTAACATGTGTGCACTTAGTGTCCTACATAGGGTGGCTTTTGTGACATTGTTTGTGATAGCAAACAATAGAAAAATATCCACCAGTTAAAAAATAACTTGGAAAAATGATCAAAATATTTGTTAATCGAAATAAAGTAAATTGCAGACAAAACATATACTCTACCAGATTGCTTTAAAATACACAAAACTGATTAACTTAAGTACTAGAGGGGAGGTTTTAATCTAAAGAACTGCATTAATTGAATTTAAAATCAACTACATTATGGGCTGGAGAGATAATACAGAGGATAAGTTGCTTGCCTTGCAGCCAAACCTAGGTTTGACCCTTGGGCATCTCATTATGGTCCCCTAAGGAGTAATTCTGAGTGCAGAGTGAGAAAGAGGAGGAGAGGAGCAGGAGGTGATAGAGGAAGAGGGAAGAGAAGAAAGAGGAGGAGGAGGAGGCAGAGGAGGAGGAAGAGGAGGAAGAGGAGGAGGAGGAGGAGGAGGGAGGAGGAGGAGGAGAAGGGAAGAAGAAGGAAGAAGAGGAAAGAAGGAGGAGGAGGAGGAAGAGGAGGAGGAAGAGGAGGAGGAGAGAGAGGAGGAGGAGGAGGAGGAGGAGAAGGAGGAAAAGAAGACCCTAAGAACCATGAGTTAACTTAGTTTTATGTCACTAAATTCTCTGGGTCCTGTACTAAACAGCAAAAACTGATGCAGAAGTAATCACACCTCTCACTGTACTTTCTACTCAAAAAGTAAAGGAAGGTTTTCCTTTAGCTTGTACTCATAACATATTATGGGACCTACAGTAATATACATGTAAACAATTTTTTTCCAAGTCTCTGGGGACTGGGTGTTTAACGTCTCTGCATCTTTGGAAGGTAAATTGGCTTTAGCAAACAGCCAGCATGCCAAGATCTTGCAGCTCAGCTGTCCAAGTACTCAACATAGTTAAAGGAAAGAATACAAAGCTCTGGTCACCTAATCTGCCAAAGTTGCACTTTCATAGAATCTTCAGATGAATAACTTTCATAGAGTGAAGGCCCCACCAAAGGAAATAATGCAAACCTCCATCTGACAGGTAAAGAACAATCTAGAAGTTTGAAGAAACTAGAAGTTTCGATTACTGATTAGCTAAGGGACTAGAGCCCAGATCTCCTGTTTCAGGATCCTACTTGCTTTTATCTTTCATACTGGCTTTAACTCTGTTTTTCCACCTTTGGCCAACAGTATGCTTGTGGACAATGTGTGAATAAGAATAATGTGTGTGAATAGGAATAATTCAAGAATTCTTGTTGACTCAGAGTTGCCTATGAACATTCTTAACTAAATGTGGCATGCTGTCCCTATAACTGGTCTGTTTCATTTGGGGGTTGTGGGTGTTGCTCTTGCTTCCTTAAAATACCAACTTCCCTCTTTACAGGAGATTTTTTTAAGTTACTATATTTACATATACATGTATACTGTTTTGCCCCAGGAAGGGAATTTCCTCCTTGTACAATTGAAGTCTATAAGATAATAGAGAAAATTGATTATCCCAGGAATGAAAATGGAGAAATTACTGCTATTATCCACCCTAATCTGCAGGTAATATTTGCTGTTTCTTTAAGCTATTCAAATGGTGATGTCCTACCTTTGACTAGAGCTTTACCATTCATGAAATGCTCTACATACATGACTCACTTGGTGCCCGCAGTCACTGCCCTGTAGGCGAAAGATTCAGGTCACTTAGTAGATAAGTTGGATCTATCCTATGTGCTGTGCTCTGGGGCTATGTCACTGATTGTGGTCTCTATTCTCATGGAATTTATGATATATATATGTAAAAGTCTAAGTTATGGCATCAAAAATAAGTGTTGGGGAGACAATAAGGTGAAGAACTCAGATATCTCCACCAATGAAAGTGAAGACAACCGGCTGCTCTAACTAAATTATGAGGTGTGGAGGAGGTTTCCCCACACCCCTCACCCCAGAGGTAATATTTCAGCTCAAGTGCCTGGGTAGGAATTATTATGTCAAAACATAAGAAAGCAAATATTTAGAAGTTAGATCCTTCCCATCGTCATCTAGCTTTAAGAAGAATGCAGTGGTATAATCTGCTAGTTGTCCAGATCTTTTTGTCCCTCTGAGCCATTGATCAAACTAGCACAGCACCGAGAATCAGGCACTCAGGCTTGCCCTGAGAGCTCCTAAATCACTAAGCCATCCTCCAGGCCCTTTCCTCCCTGGGACCCTCAACAGCAGGACTGACCTCGGCATGTGTAGGTGGCACCAGAGTGTAAAGCTGTTTGTCTGGCCTACCTCCAGGTTCAGTTCCCAGCATATTCACACAGGTACCACCAGGAGTGGTCACCAAGAACAGAACCAGAAGTAAGCCCTGAGCACAGCTGAGTGTGGTCCCAACCCCTAAAGAAAGAAATAAGCAGACAGCCTTGCACTTGCCAGGCAAGCTCTATGTTATCTTCCTGTCCCTTCTTGATGGGAATCACAAACAGGACAATCCCGATCACCTCAAGACATGAGATTTATACTTTCAATCTGTATTTGCCTTGATCCATCTTTTAGGCCCCCAGCTAGCCAGATCTTGACATAAAATGTTTAGTGGGAACAAATGTAATTGATGTGTTTTATTGTTTTCTGAAAGGATCAAGACTGGAAGCCATTGCATCCTGGGGACCCCGTGTTTCTAACTCTTGATGGAAAGACTATTCCATTAGACGGAGACAGTACTGTGTACCCTGTGTTTGTAAATGAAGCTGCCTATTATGAAAAGAAAGAAGCTTTTGCCAAAACAGCTAAATTAACACTCCAAGCCAAAAGCATTCATTGTTCTTTGCATTAGAAATTGCTTCTTATTCACTACTTTTACTATATGTTCAAAAACTCTACTAGTCTTTAAACTGCTGATGAGTATAAGTATGCCTTATTCCATTTCATATCCATAGTAGCTAACCCATGCCTTTCACAAATGGGCATTCAGATACATTTCTTTAATAAATGAATTAATTAATGAGTGTTTTAAATACATATTTATGTATTTAGTTTATTCCAAAAAGTGTATTTCTTACTTTTATACAACTTTTATACTTTATATTTTGATAAATTAACATTCTTAATAAGTAGTTTTTAAAGTCAAATTGTTTAAAAAACTATTTAATCACAAAATTAAATATTCCATATTTACAAGTAATGTATACATGCTGCTAGAAACTAATGGTGCAGACTTGTTACTTTTAAATTGTATGCTACTTTATATCTGAATTAAAGACAATTATTAGGTGTCTGTTCGATAACTTTCTGTGAGATTCAGAGATTTTCAAATGCTCTTTGAAGATGAATTGTGAATGAAAAATGTGGGTTCATTGTTAAGGTACATTAGGACTAAATCAAGAAACTCTGAAATGATCCCTGGCCCACACAAAGCCGTTTTCTCTCTGACATATCCATTTGTTCCTACTGTCCTTTATTCCAAAAAGTTATTTCCCACCTTGAGAAAGTGGACTGAAACATATTTCTTACAACCTCTCATTTTGACACAACACTTTTCTTAATTCCCAGTCAACATGTGATGTTTTGGGGCTCTAGAAGCATAGATGGTGAAGACAGAAGGGAATGGACACTATAAGGGAAGTGACCAAATTCGTGTCTCTGATTCCAAAACAGCCTTTCAAGAAACTCCCATCATCTACCATGACTCTCCTCCTCAAATGTCTTTGGGCTAAAACACTACCTTCCTCTCTTTAGCTTCTCCAAAAGTGTCTCTCACTTCCTTTTAGGCCACCACAGCTAAGCAAAGAATGTATTTATCTTATGGTTGGGATCCAAGCTAACAACTCTAATATATTTGCCAAAACCATATTATTATCTATGACATATGTGTGTAAGCATTTTTGTTATTCTAGATAAAATGCCACTTAGCCAATGTCATTCCAAATTCAGTATTCTATAAAGAACAATTAAACTTTCTAAATTTTTCAGCATTTTTGTACTTTACCAAAATTGTTCTCATTAAAATAAAATCTCTTCCTCTTTAAATCTAGAGTAACAAATTGATTTATCAATGAGAAAAAATTATAAAACTTCCTACTGTTAATGTTCCTTTGTATTCAACATCTGAATTCAATTTTTCTGGGCCAATTTTTTTCCAGATGTAAATTTTGGCAGTAATACTTTGTACTTCAGTCAAATTTAAATTACTTACAAAAAAATTTACAGCGTGCAGTTTAGATCACTCTGGTTTCACATTTTGTATTCACTGTTTCTATCAAGTCGAGTTTTCTCTGACTCAGTATTTTCCAGAGTTTCTAATTAGATATGATCATCCCCCTTTTCCTTCCATCTGTTAATGTGGTTGTAATGGCGCCTGGCTATCGTGTTCATACATTGTGAGTTGTGGTACTTGCTGCGGATCCGACATCAGGCTCACTGTCTGCTGTGCTCAGTGGGAATCAGTCCTTTTAGCTATGATATTCATGTACATTCCGGTAGTGCTCACGGGGGTTTCTGTGGCATTCACACACATGTTCACCAGGGAGGTTACTCTCCTGACCTAAGTGCTTTCATATCTTTTTTAAGATCAGTACTCACCACACCTTTAGTGTGGTATAATCAAAAACACCTGGCCATGGTGTTGCTGGAGCAGAGCTGCCTGTCATAAACAGTAAAGCTGACAGGTTACACCAGCTACATGTGTTGGCACTGGGGATTGAACTCACGGCAAGAGGTTTGCAAGGTAGGCACTTTAGCCACATAAGTTTATCTCCTTCCCTTATGTGAATTTTCTTTCTCTTTCCTTTTTTTTCTGAGCTCCTTAACTTGGTCTCTCACATGCAAAGCAGCCACTCAGCCTGCTGAAATATGTCTCCAGCCCCAGGGCACCCTGTCCGCCAACTCACCAGCTATACCAGACTAGCGTTTACCAGTGAACTATAGAAAACTTGTACCCTCGGCCCAGGAAAAGCTTTATAACTTTTTACCTGATATTTTATCTTGCTCTAAGTTTTAATTCCCCATCTGTAAAAGGGGAAATTTTTTAAAGGATACCCACAGCTGCGCTGCTTGGCCGGCCCCATGTGGAAGCAACCCAAGGAGCTGACCTCCCGGTAAGGGGCTCGGCCAGCCCCCTGGCTGAGTCCAACATTGCTCCAAGGGTTTGCTCTCATGGGCGGGAGAGAGACCACGCTGGCCGGACTCAGAGTGGAGTTTTGGGCCCTGCCCTTTCCTCTGCCTCCATGCCAGTTGCCCTGGAAGAGAGAGACCCACCCACGCCAGACCCACAGCTCCCTTGGTGTGTGACTGCAAAGCGGCCGCTGAATATTCTTAGAGAATGCTGATTTTGAGATAAGGTCCTTCCCAAGATCTTTCACATTGTATACAGTTCTAGACAGGTTCTAACTGATACCAGTAAGCCTAGCAAGAAGCCAAAACAAACCACACATCATGCAGTCAGTCATTCTCAACATCCAGACTCCATAGTTCTTCAGAGCTCCATCCAAGAGAAAACCTGATCTTTCCCTTTAATTTTCATCAGTAAATGCTCTAGATGAGAGCCTTCTACTGAGACTATACCACCTACACGGCAAAGCCTGGCAAGCTACCCGTGTTTTATTTACTTGTTATGCCAAAAATTAGTAACAATTATGGACCTCAGTTCCATGACCTGAAGAATGGTTTCGGGCTCCTCCTGTCCCTGGAGCAAGCAGATGCCCTTGGGTTACACTTGCTTGTGACAGGACTCATGGAGATGTTACTAGTGCCCACTCGAGCAAATCTATGAACAATGGGGAAGACAGTGACAGTGACAGATCTGTAAAAAGGATATAACACTCATCAAACCTATGAAGAATATATTATTATAAAAGATAATATGAATAAGCTTAATAAATAAAAAGTCTGGGGATGCAAGATCAGACCAGATCTGGTCAGAGACTCTCACACATGGGGGCAGAGCTGTTCCTTGCTCTCCCTGTGCAAAGCCGTTCATGAGGCAGTCGGGGAGGCATGGCGGGGTTCCAGCACTGGCCCACCACCTCGGCAGAGCCTCACAACAAGCCAGACCACCGCTCCTCACTCCACGGCGCCGCCATTTTCCACTTCTGGACTTCCCTCTCGTCAGAACTCCACCCAGCAGACCAGCCCATCACAGCCCGGCTGTGCGGCTGCTTGCGGCGCGTGGTTCATCAATAAATGCTTTATTTGGAGGTGTTTAAAAAAGAGTTTGCCTCCCGCTCGACAAGCCTGGCAAGCTTCTCGTGTTGTATATGATATGCCAAATTCCAGTAACAATTATATTAGGTCATTCCCATGACCTAATATAATGGTTTGAGGCTCTTTATGTTCCTGTAGCAAGCCGATGCCCCTGGCTCTACTGGCATGAGACAGGACATATGGAGATATTACTGGTGCCCGCTCTAGCAAATAGGTGATCAACGGGAAGATCGTGATTGTGATCGGATGCAAGATATTTTTTTGGGAAGGTAGTTTTATACAGAGTCATAAAGATGTCAATACCTACAAATTTACATATTCTACTCCAAAAAATATATCTATGACAGAGAGTCCACCCCCTTTTTTTTTTTTTGTCAGTTCATCCAGAATGCTCCATGCATATGGGTAATGGACATCAGAGTATTGGCTAAAGTCTGAGTTCAGGCATGACACCCATGCAGCATATTACTGATTAATTAATTCAAATTTTAATCAACCCATTCAGCTATACCAGTGTGTTAGCCTTAGAGTTGATAACTGCACTCCTTATAAAATAATAAAAAATAGAAAACTGCACATGAATATAAGCTGAATATCAAGAATCAGTTCAACTCTTCCTATCCGTTTACTCCCTCATTGTCTCCTCACCAACGTAAAAAAGAGGTTTTTATACTTTCTGAACTCCAGATGGAGCCATGGTTTTATAGCCATAAAAAGTTAAGTTAAAAGTCAGCAGAATGTGATGGATAGAGCAACTCCTCAAAGATGCAGGTTCCGAACACTAAGCTTTTCCAGCTGTTATTCCCTGGGCATGTCACCCTAACTCTTTGGTCTTCTTTTATTCAAACTTCTTCCAGTGCTGCTGAGAAAGTGCAGTTTGAAACTTGCAAGGTGGTTTATCATGCAGTTTTTGAGCTGAGCCCTATAATAATGCTTTAGCTCCAGGGGGCAGAGGGAAAAATTAATGGGAAGAAGTCCATGCTTTCGTGAAGAAGGGCTGGGAGCACTGCACAGTCCCCTGAGCACTGCTAGCAAGTAACCCCAGCGTTCAGCTGGAGTCACGCTGGAGCCCTGTGGGGTGTGGCCCAAAAACCAAACAGAAAAAAGTTTCAAGGTCAAAATGTGGCCTCCCATTTATCCACTCGTGCCAAACAATATTTTAAGGTTCCTTGTCAGTTTTTTTTATTGGTACATCGAAAGTAAGAATCAAACTCAAGGGTCAGAGCGATAGTACAGTGGGTAGGGCATTTGCCTTGCACGTGGCCAACCCGGGTTCGATCTTCTGCATCCCATATGGTCCCCGAGCACTGTCAGGAGTAATTGCTGAGCGAAGAGCCAGGAGCAACTCCTTGGCATTGCTGGGTATGACCCCCCGAAAAAAAAAGAAATCAAATACAATCATAACAAGGCAAAATAAATATTTATTAGAAATCATAAAAGAATTTCTTCAATGGCACTAAAATATTAACTCTATGCCATCTTTCGTGAACATAGACTTTCACACTCACAAAACTAAGAACAAATCTGTAAATTAGCAATACAAGGATCAGGCACAATCAATGAAAACAAGGGGAGAATTCTGTGTCTGGGGTGAACATCACAGTAAAAACATGTTAATCAATGCAGAAATCAAGTATGGCTTACAGACCTGGTGCTCAGCCCATCTACCTGGGCCCTGCACAGAGCAAAGGACATAGTCCACCAGGCCTTGAGGAAGGAAAGGAACGTCAATAATACTGGGCTCTCTTGGGCAGCAGCCTTCTAAGAGCTTAAAGACTTCACAGTACAACCTCTCATACCTTCTCCCACATCCCAGGGAGGAAGGTAAGCACCATTGTTATTCCAAATAGGTACATCACAAATTGTCTGGAATAGCGGATTTTCCCAAGGCAGTTTTGTGAATGAAAAATTGTCATCCACAACCACTGTCGAGGCACAGAAGATTCCTTCCCTGGAACAGGCTTACACCTCAAATAACAGAAGTGTAAATCATGGAGTTTTAAAACATCCTGATTGCCCCATACATTCACTGTGTTGGGTGTTAGGGGGTTGTGCACACTTGAGTTTTGTTATTGGTGACTAGGCCAGGGAAGGGGTGGGGTGGCAGGCTAGGTCACTCTCAGCTATGCTCAGGGCTTGCTCCTCGTTCTGTGCTCAGGCACCCCTCCTGCTAGTACTTGGGGGACTATATGTGATGCCGGAATTGAACCAGGTTCAGTCACATATAAGATAAGCTCTGTAATTCTTATAATATCTCTCTGACCCCACACTTCAATTTTTAATCTTAATAAGGACCCATGGGAATAATGTGGACTGCCAACGTGAATCACCAAGTAAAAGGTCCTAGTCCACTAAGCTATGCTAACCACAAAAGCAAGCTCATGTTTACTGAATTCTGTTTGTAAAAAAATAGCATGGGGCAGAGGAGTATCTGTGGTCCAGGAATCAAGATACCCTAACTCAACTCGGATGACATCCTGCTTACTCAGACCAAGTAAGCATTCATTTCCTTTAAGAGCTTAACTCCAGGTATAAAATAAGGGAACTGATCCTTTCAAACCAGGGCTCTTTGAGTTTCTGCTTCCCACTGACTAGGAAAACCTAGGCTCCGACCATCTAGGTTGAACGCCTTTTGTGGGGAACACTGTTGTGAAGAATATCTAGGACAGAAAACAGTGCTGACAATTCCACTCAGATCCACAGAGAGCAGCTCTCCCTCCATGTGGGAAGACAGGGATCTACTTATTGAATTCAATTAGCTTCACCTCAAAACTTTTGTTCAAGAGAGGAACATATGATGGGCTTTGCTCATTCCTGAGTAAAAATAACAGTGGAATTCCCATCTCCGGGGCATGGTGTTTTGTAAACCCAAGTGTCTGTCCTTCAAACCAGGACATTCGTTGGGGAGCAATGGCAACAGGGAATTCCAGAGACAACATGTTTTGAGGAATCTCCAAGCTAAGCGGGACCTTTATGGTCACCTGATTGCCACCTTTAACAACATCCCTTAAGAAAAGTTTAACCAGCTTCTGCTTATACAGCTCCAATAACTAGGTCAGCTGCTAGGCTGAACTGAACCAAAATTTGTCCCCACAATTACAACCTTTGGCATTAGCTAGGTGCATCTGGAATGCATTTGTTCTTCATGACTTCGTGGCAACACTCTCCTCCAAATTTCCCTTTCTTTGAGGACCTGCCTAACCCCTATCTCCCCGGCTCTGCTTAAGTTTAGTCTGATCACTAAAATGCACCAACTCTGAGCGTGATTCCTGAGTCTTCGGGGCAAAGGGGCCTCTGCGTGCTGTGCCACAGCCAGGCGGCCTCCTCCACCCACCCCTTCTCTCCCCAGTTCTCCACCAGATGCCAAGTTTCTCCCACCAAACTTAGCTGGCACACAGAGTGGCCCAGAAGGAACTGTCTGCCTCAAGTGCAGTTAACTCTCCAATTGCCGGGTTTTTTTCTAAAGGCCAGATTTATTTTAGTGCCATTTAAAATAAAGTTTCATGGATGGTATACCAGAATTTCACCTCAAAATTCCCACCTGAATCTTTTCACCAAATAACTGAAGGGAGAGGGGATTTCTGGTGCTTAGACTCCAGGAATCTGAACAATTTTTCTTCTAGATCTGCTTCACCTCTGCCCCAAACAAACTTTATCTAATTTCAGGGGAACAGGAATCGGTGATCTCAAAATAAGTTCCAAGTCTTGGCACATGGTGCTCTCTCACATACTTTCTCTTCAGCTTCAAAATTCACAGTTAACCAAAATAAATTGTCCAGAGCTTTTCAGGTATCTTGCTAAATTCCTCCAGTGAGAAATACTGATGTGTAAGAGTAACCACTGAGATTTAAGATCGTATAAATAGAGCTGCTCCGATTTCAGTTTCCAGTGAAGCCAGGATCCTAGCTCAGAGGCCAGCTCCATCACAGGTCGAGACAGAGACCAGGAATAGAGCCAAGATCTTTCCCCAGATCACAGGGGCCCAGCAGCCTGCCTGGCCTTTCTCCTGAGGCAGGCTTTTGTGTGTGTGAAGAAAAGCTTTTTGTCTTTCCTCTGGTCGCCCTGAGGCCAAGTATATAATACTTAGATCCAGCCCAAACCCCAAAATCTATTTCTCAGCTTTTAAAATCACATACTTCATCCAAAGTAATTTTCATGCAAAAAGTGAAATGTCTTTTCTCCATTGAAAATTCAAACCTTGTGCTAATTACTAAAAAACGTCTCTCAGTTTGAGACAGCAAAGAAACCTTGGGCTGCCAAGGACACTCATTCCAGGACTGGGAAGGTTCCAGAAAGGCCTTTCTGTGGCTCACTCCCCTCCTCCTCCAGGATATCCGGTTTAGCTCAATCCCTATACTTCCTGAGATGAGAGAAAACTTCTCACTCTCCAGAACATGATGGAATGCCTGGGTAGAATGAAGGGTGTCAAAGAAAATGATGACAGGAACAAAGAACAGGCTGTTCCTAAAGGCCCACCCCTGCCCCAGTAGGGGGCAGTAAATGAACCAGGCACTTCACCTCAGACATGAGGGACTCAGAAGCTCTGACCTTCCAGCCACAAGTTTACACACACTCTGCTGAGTAACAAAATTAAAAGTGTTTCACACTCAGACAAACTGACAGTCACTGCCCAGCTCAGTAATGGGGCTTCTACACTGCCTTCCCTCTCTCTCTCAAGTGGAGCCCAGATCCATCAGCCTACAGAGCCCTCAGCTCTGGGACCGGGATTCCAACTGCAGTATCAGGACTGAAGTTCTGGTTTCTCTTCTATACGGAAGTTTCTGGAAATTCTTCTATTTCATCAAATGCATTTAGTGTTGGTTTTGCTGTTGCTCCTGGAAGAATCTTGGATTTTGTTGGTATCTGCTTTAAAAAATTAAAAATAAAATACTTTCAGAAATTCAACCCTCTGTAAGATATATGCCCTGGTCAGCGTCTAGCAGGGTGATCAAATGTCACATCTGGAAGGGACCAGAGGAATTCATTTCAGCCAACCCCCCCATTCCATAGATGAGTAAATCAGGGCCCCCACACTTGATTTTTCCCAAGGTCAGAGGGTCCGAAAGGAGCATACCTGTCCTCCTCACGGGTCCCGGGTCTTCATTGAGGAAGGAGACATGAGTTTTCCATTCCGTCCACTTCACCTCATTGATCCTGTGAATGTGACATTGTTCTCACTGCCTTGCCACCACAAGGCACAATAAACAATAAACACAAGTGTTTGTGAGCTGTACTAGACATCACCCCTCTGTGTGTGCTAGGAATCAGGACATCCCATCCCATCAGTATTGCTAGTGCCTAAAGCCTGCCAGGATCTCATGGAATCAGGCTCATGCTATAGTGGGACTGGAAACTCACGGATACCTAAAGGGGCATATTGAGATGGTGCCTGTTGGGTAGCCAGGGACCCAGTCGAAGAAGGAAGGGGAAGAGGCCTGGGGGAGAGAAGGTGTGAGGGGCATGAGGGCCTGAGGAAAAACTCAGGAAAGCTCAGCGGATGTCAGACTTTCTCAAGAAAATGGGCTCAGGGCCGGAGCCCAGCGGGTAGAGGCGTTTGCCTTGCCGTGGCTGGCCTGTGTCAGCCTAGGTTTGATCCCCGGCATCCCATATGGTCCCTCGAGCACTGCCAGGAGTAATTCCTGAGTGCAGAGTCAGGGAGAAACCCCTGAGCATTGCTGGGTGTGACCCCAAAAAGCAAAAAAAAAAAAAAAAGAAGAAGAAGAAAAATGGGTTCAAACCCCAAGAAGAGACATTGGCAGGCTGTGACTAGATGATGTTCTGGCTTGCATTCTGCAAACAGCTCCAGGATGAGGACACCCAAGTTAGAGATATCTGTGGTGGTAATGAGCAGAGGGTCTCGGGGAGTGGGGATTTCAGTCATTTCAGTCAGACGAGATTTCACTTCAAACATGGTGCTACACAAAGAAGGTAGGTTGGAGCGTTGGGAAGTCAAACAGGGAGCATAAGGAGTGAACTCATCCGACAAGACGCTCAAGGAATATACAAGAGCCTTTACTGGTGGGGGAGGGGATACCCAACAGTGCTCAGGAACCTGCAGGTCACTCCCAGTGACGCTCAGCCTTGTGTGGGCCTGATAGTTCCCATGCTCAGGTCTAGCTGCTGGGGCCCAAAAGTGCTCAGCGACCACAAGGATACACCAGATGATGCAAGCTGCAAAGAGGGGGCAAGAGGGCCATGCAATACTAGGGATCAAACCTGGGGCCTCATGTATTCCAGGCATGCACTGTCCAGCCTTTTAACACTCTTTCCAGCCCTACAAGTACTCTTGAAAAGCCAAAAAATATAATATCTGTCAAAGGGATATCAGGCTCACTTTCTATTTGCCAATGGCAAAAACATGCCTCAGGTTCCCTGGCATCACATTCACCCATACAGAAGGATGGACAGAAGGTCAAAGAGCTCCAGGCTTGGGGGCCGGGCGATAGCCCAGCGGGTAGGGCATTTGCCTTGCACACAGCCGGCCCATTCCGGCCTGGGTTCGATCCCCGGCATCCCATATGGTCCCCCGAGCATCACCAGGAGTAATTCCTGAGTGCAGAGCCAGGAGGTAGCCCCTGAGCATCGCCGGGTGTGACCCAAAAAAGCAAAAAAAAAAAAAAAAGAGCTCCAGGCTGTCAAATCTTTTCTGGAAGCAAACACTGAACAGTGGGGGGTCCATGTAGCACCTGAAGAGGGCCAGAGGAAACCCACTGCCCAGAGTCCCCTTCTCTTCCCCTAGGTCACCTTGTAACAGGCCTGATGAGACAGAGTCTGATAAGCACATGACAGCTCTGTTCCTCTAACAGCCCCAATTCACCTCTCTTTGTCCCCCCAGATTAGATTCCCGCCTCGGCCCTACCGCATAAGCATAGTCGGAAATCCTCCTCAGCCACTTTACACAGTTCTCCCATCCGAACCTGGTCCGCAGCCACTCCGGCAACATTTTCTCAAACTCCAGAATTGTCCTGGCTCTCTGGGAGACATGAAGGAACATAAAGGAGCATGAGGAGCTGGCCCAGAAGCGGAGCCACACAGGAGCATGTGTGCACGCACATCCAGAAAGTGCACACACATGCACAGACACAAACACAGGGCGTGTCCCTGCAAACACACACGCACACGCATGGGAACACACGCGAGGCATGCACATGCATGCACATACACACACACACACAGAGTCCACTACCACACCACTTTCTATCATCCCACTCGCCCACACTGCTGCTAAACACAAAGACCCTGAGGGATTCAGCTAATCTAGAAATTCAAAGAATGAGAAACCAGAACATTCGGCAAAGGTGCTGAAACTGCTCTTTCCACATGACATTGACTAATGTTTTCTGGAAGTCCAAGAGTTGCCTGGCTAAAAGCGTTTCCTCCCAGAAACCACAGTCACAGCAGGTTCAGGCAGCCCCCATCCGAGGGAGACCAGGATCTGCTCAACAGCTTCCCCATCAGAGTCTGGCGTCTCCGGAAAGTTATCAACAACCCAACCAAGGAGACCCTAGAAACTTCCTTGTATCAAAGCAAAACTTTTCTCCTGGTACTTGGCCCAATCTGGCCTCTGGAGCCAGAGGGTAAATGACTTCCTCTTTGACAAGTAGCTCAGGCACACCCTAAAGCACGCAGCGCCTGCTGCAGTCCCATCACTGTTCCTAGGAGGTTGGTTTCCAGTGCTCTGCCAGAGTCTGCTCACGCCTCCACCCATCCTGCTGTCAGCATCCTCCTAGCAACCTAAAGTCACACTTTGACTTTGAGCACAGTGTCTCCGACAGCTGGCAATGCTACCCTCAGTGCTGTACTAAGACCCCCACCCAAGGCGGTGCCCTGGATTCTGCCAGGCTCACCTGCAGGCGCCAAATGCGTTCACTCTCCTTGGAAACATTCTCCACGGTCTCACCCATCAGGGCGATGAGCATGTTGAGGAGGAGGGCGAAGGTGAGGATAACGTAAGTGATGAGCAAGAACAGGAAAAGGATGGGGTACTTGGAGTTCTGCTCGGGATGTTCAGGTCACCCAGGCCGATGGTGAGTTTGAAGAGTTCTAGCACCGCCTCACTGAAGCTACCATAGGAGCTGCAATCCTTGTTGTCCTCGGGACACTTCTCGATCAGAGAAGCCAGGGCTGGGGCACAGAACAGTGGGGCCCTCCTCAGTCTCTGCAGCTGATCAGTTACCCAATGCGTTTGTGACTTTCTGAGGTCTGGAACTTCTTTCCCAAGACTACATAATCCTGAGCTGAAGAGAGCCCAAAGGGCTGGCGTAATCTGCTTGCAGGAGGTCTGGGTTGGATTCCCAGGTCAGGTTCCCTGAGCACCAG